>CAJINU010000077.1:359327-650178 GCA_905178165.1 Amoebophrya sp. A25
GGCCTCGGGTTACTGTACACGCGTAAAGGCTTTCACATCTTAAAAAAATGCAACAACAACAAAAAACAGCGCTCACTCTTATTCTCGTTCGCGTTCGACGTTGCAACTCTTTGAGCCTCTCAAGCTGCTTGAGTTTTTTTCTTCTCTCTTTCTCGTTTTCAAAATAGTCAAGGAAGCTAAAAGAATCTTTTTGCAGTAAGGAGGAACTTCCTAGCCCACTATATTTGCCACGTGGGGTCCAGAGGAGCAACTTCCCTAGTTATGCATTGAAGATCTTGATAATCTCAGACTGCTTCAGACAATAGTGGAATAGAAAGAAGGCTACAAGAGTTATAGCAATAATACCAGCTTCTACGACGGAGGAGCTAGACACATTATACTGCGATCGCGTTACGCGTCTCGTTCTACTTAGCTCATGATGGTCGGTGGTGCCGAAAAAAAGGTCATTTCGGCAGATACCTCCGGACTCTGCTGAGTTGAGAAAATTCTTGTGCAAACGGCAGACAGCACCAGAGGACGATCCAGCGAGTCTTTTCATTTTTACCCTCTCACGGCATCACCTCAATAGTCACCAAACGCAACATTTTTTCCTGGACCGAAGCACGACACTCAATATTTCTACATTCACAGGACAGAAAAAAGCTGCTCATGCTTAGGGGCCACGGCTTCTCGCTTTTCGTCAGAGCATGTTGGCATGAAGAATGTCACATAGTCTCAAAGCATGTACTATGCCACCGTAGAAGAAGCTTCATGACATCATTTGAGAGGCACAAAAACGTCAACATACATGAATTGCTGGTTGCCCAATGGTTTCGTGCTCTACGATTTGGTGAACCTCCGAGGACTCCAAGCAATTCTACAACTACGTACACGACGACAGAAAATGCACGGACGAGGACAGAAATTAGAGCGAACACATGTTGTAAAGATGTTAAACATCAAGATGCTTCCACCTGTCTGTTGGACATGATCGATCATTAGACGAACAGCAATGGTCAAATATTATGCGTTCCCTCTTCTTGTACTAGTAAGCAATGGTGCACCTGCTAAAGTTGTTTGAGAGTTCCTTTGATTTCACAAATTATGCTGCTGATGGCATCATCCCCCTTTACTCATACTCCTACAATAAGCAGCTTGTACGAGGAATTGTTGAAAAACATAAACATTCACATTTATGTACATTAGAAGAATTCATCGTTGAGTCGTTGTTCTTTCAATTATTCTACTCGTCCCTGGTGTTCCAATTAAAGGTAAGTAATATCTACTTGATAACGATAAGCAATATGAGTTAATGATTTCGTCTGTTTGTTTCACTCCGTGTCCGTCCTTCTCCTGTGACATCAGAAAAAGCAAATTCGAGTTCTTACAAATGAAGTCCTATTTCGCTATAATGACAGAGATGCTAATAGCCTCTAATCATATTCCAAGGAAGTAGGTGCTGCTGTATTTTCTGAAAACTCTTGAATAGCAATGGCCGAAGAACATCTCGTGATCCTCGTCTTAGGATCCCACGGGAAGGAAGACCAAGTTCTGTCCCACCGCCACCGCGTTCTTCTACTCCTTCGTACCTTGTGCGTCCAGACCATATATGATACTGATAATACTCGTACCCAACATCTCCAACATCTTATCTCTGCTCCTTCGGCTTCATCTTTCGGGCTTCTTAGGGCGCTGCTTACGGCGCTTCTCACGGCGCCTCCACTGAGCTCGCGGCCCCTGATACTTCTTTCAGCTGATCTGGGAAATGGGTTTGCAAACTGCTTGTGCGCTTGAAGACCGATGGGCGATCCAGGATTAAATCACGGTCCTTGCGATACAACTGGGAAGCAATGAAATGCAGTTCCGATTTCTTGGACATATGAGCTTGTTTGCAGTACTGATAGGGCTTAGCATCGGCTTCGACAGCCTTGCCCAGACTTAGAGCTCAGCAATACAATTCATTTCTTGTAGTTCCCTGTATTTATTCTCCCAATTGTGATCGTCCTCCTTAGGAAAGGAGCCAATCAATTATGGGGAGAAACAAATGACGTAAATAGAAGAAATAGAAATGAATTGCATTGAGCCTTAACAGACTGTCCGTGTACTTGTGGGATAAGACGGAGTGGAAAGTGATGGGACGCCCAGTGACTTCCTTCGGCTTCTCAGCAACCAAGACATCGTCGCGGAGCTGCTCGCCTGTAGTTGTAATGAAAAATGCAATCTTCGGCGCGAGTGCGAGAGTACAATTTTTCACCAGGACGGACAAACATGCTTCACGCTCAGAGGGCGTTTATGCAACATACTTACTTATGAACAAGATGCATAAAAAAATTATTCGTATCCCGAAATACTTAAGTGACTTAAAAACTCCCGAAATGTCAACCTCCAGGTCCAGAAGTGGGACGGCTAGAACTCAATAAAAATAAAATCTTCGCTACTTCAGTACCAAGTTTAAAAACTCCCGAAATGTCGACCGGCGGCGGCTTTCGGCCGTAGCGTTTCTCGGCAACGTGATCCGCTTCATCAAACACCTCCTTCAAGGCTTCACCCTTGTAGTAATATCGCTTCCAATACCTGAGGTGAGAGAGCACACTCGCACATCGCTGCACAAAGCGTTCACATCAAACTTCTAGTTCTAACTACCTAGTTGTCCTATCAAATAAGAGATCATAAGAGAAATCAAGTACTAACTTAGTCCAATAAATACAATGAGCTATTCATTGTTCATCTCAATCTCGATGGATACTGTGGCTTCTTGTAGTCAACATTTCTTCATATTTTCAACCATGATCATGAGCACAAATTTTTGTGATTCAATTTCAAATAAATGAATCATGAATAGTACTGTGGCGGATTCGTCAAAGAGCACAGGTTGCTGGAGTCATTGCCGGTCGGTCGTCCCAAGTACAGCTCTCCTTGGAAGCCCAAGTACCGTCTGTCATGAGCCTGAACGTATGCGGCGAAGTCGACGGTCCCAGGATGGAGTTTGCGGGCCGTTCCTTCCATATCACGCATGTGGGCACGGGATGCATCACCCTTCTTCTCAAACTGAGGATCGACTGACATTTTTTCTGGGGTAGTTGGTGGATGTTGTACTAGTTGATACAACCAAATGCAAACAGCACCCACAGGGGAAGTCCTTGAGAAGTGGAGTGGAGAACTAGATGTTGAAGCGGACGTGGAGTAGAACAAGTTCGAGCTTGATCAAGAACGACAATAACTTTCAAACGGTTCACAACTATCACTAATATGTGATGTATGTTAGAGGGTCCGTTTGATTAGACGGGTAAAATTTTTGATGTTGGTTCCTTCAAACAACAAGTAGCTGTTCGTTGTTGGAGTAGAAAGATAATGACATGATCACGAGCAGATGAAGTTCAGTAAAAACTAGTCGTTATGTAGAAGGGAATTGGTATAATAAACTGACTAGAAGGATCATCGCATCATCATACCACCTAGCACACTCTCAAACTCAAGCAGAAGGAGAAGACAGAAGACGACTCTGTGCACTCATAATGACAGATCGACCATCATCGCGTTGAAGACGATCTCAAATACTGCTGCTCCACCCTCAATCTGGACAGAAAAATTGGTACTCCTGTTCACTCAAAGACAGACGCATTGTCTTGTATGGGTCACTTCACCACGTGCACTTCAACTCGTAGACAGAATCTACAACTCTATGTGACAGAACTGATCATGTTCGTCGCCCTGCAGTAGATTCATCATCTTGACCTCAAATACAAATGGCTATCAGGAGCCCCCTACAATCGTCTAGCTTCCTCAAATTCGTATTGAATTTGGAGTTGCTTCTTCATCATCATGTCGACGACGAAATTTTTCAAGGTTTTCAAGCCTATATTGCGGCATTGCGTATTATGACAATTCAAAGCTGGACTTCGCTAATCGTTTTCATTGATGCATCTTCGATGATATCGATCTCGGTGGGTCTTCCTTTTGTTCTTACAACTACGTTTTTTACGCTAACCGCATCCAGTAAAGTGGTCGTACTAGGAGTTCACAGAGAATCGTTTTGGTTCCTCTAACATCCCCATAATCACCTCCTCTTCCTCCTCCACTTTAATCCTTTCTACTCCTGCTCCACTGTCATGTCATGTGATGGTGCGTCTTTCGTACCTATAAGTGTCTACCATGAGGCCATCCACTACGTTGGAGACCGATCTACTTATAACTCATCATCATCACTGACATCTGATGAGCCGTCATCATCCGACTCTTCGTCATCCCAGTCCTCATCGTTGAGGTCGACGTCCACGTCCACCTCATTCCGGTCAACGACAGGCTCTTTCAAGTTGATTTAGAGCCCCGAACCCGTGATTTCACCCAACGTCTGTTCTTAAGAATAAGAAGGAAGTGCCATCTGGCTTTTCATCTTGTCGGAGTCGGAATGAATTATCGTCCACCAAGAAAACGAACGAAAGTGAAAGAAACCGAGAAAAATAATTGCTTACTTAGCCTTATACTTACTTATACTTGCTAAAACTCTGTCACTGACCACGAAAATGTAAATGAATCTTCATCCCTGAGGACCTTGAATAATGCCTTAATTGATATGGTACGGGTCCTCTTCCACCTCTCCTTGAGTGCGTAGATGTTCCGGCAAATCCGCAAGAGTTTTGCCCTGAGCGGCCAAAGTCTTGATTCGAGATTAGAGGAAGTAGAGAGATATTAATGGAGGTATTTTTTCTTGTGATCATCAAGAAATTGGATTTCGAGGTAGTGCGTCGCAGATGAAACAAAGGTAAATTCTAATACAACCAGATAGGTAATTACCGACAAAAACTTCTATCGCAAAAATGATTTGCATTTGTCCAAAAACAAAATTTTTCCGTAATTAGCTTCCCTGACGCGTTTGTTATGTGCTCGTGCCATGCGACGGCGACGCGTAGCGAACTCAACGCGTTTCGCTTTGGCTTTCCGCTTCAGCATTTCTGAGCATGTCTTAGATAAAGAGCTCGGGATTCTTGTTCAAGGACTTACTATTGCATGCAGGGATACACCTAGGCTATGAGGGAGAAACGAGCCGCTTGTTTTTTCTTTATGTGCTTTGGCGTCGGTGGACCTAATCCTAAGCCAATTCAAACACCTACTATGACTATCCACCTTGAGTGGATGTATCTGCATCTTGATAGTGATGCTTCTTTCTCCCTATCTGCTTGAATCAATAATGCTTCTGGAGAGGTTCTGTGAAAGTCTACTGGTACTGTGAAAGTGGACATGGATTAATCTTTAATATTACACACAGGGGAATAAGCCCTAAGTTTCAGCTTATCGCGGTAGGCCTTTTTCTTCTGCTCGTAGATCTTTCTCGCTTCACTAGCACTACGCATCGAACCAGGCTTGCCTGCGGAGTCTGATCCTGAACCTGAACCTGATGTGGGACTAGGCTTTGTACTACGTTCATCAAGATCATCATCATCAGGTTCGGAGGAAAGAGGTTAGAAGAAGGTCAAGATGAACTGTTTGCTCATCAAACGAATTCTTAGGGAATGAACAATTCAAGAAAGGGTACTTACTTAGAAGGCACTATCGTCCATCGCCATTTTGTGAGGCCTAAATAATAAGTAGGGTAGAATAGTGGGTACTTAGAAAGGAGTATCGTCCATCGCCATTTTGTGAAGTGTGGGTTAAGAAGAGTGTGGATTAAGAAGTGCTCCCATGGCGGAGAAGTCTTTATTAGGATATACGCGTCGAAGGAGGCAGTATGACTAGACGCGCGCTCAACACTCGTATGAACGTGGCAGTCAGAGAGAAGACGAGGAACGAAGAGTCAGCAGAGGCAGTAGCAAGGTTGCTGCACGCAAAGAATAAGCATGCACTTTCTGAACAAAAGCCGTCTCCTGGCTTTTTGCAGCCAAAACGCGTGAGGTTTTTTGATTGTTTAAAGAGGGAAAGGCTCGACTTTCAATACAAAACACGATAGCGTTACGCCATAAGCAGACACAGAGGAAATAGCAAGGCTGCTGCACACGACGAAAATCGCGCAAAAATGCGACATCAGTAAGCGTCGTCCGGCAAAGAGCCGCATCTTTTCGTCGACTCTGCTGTTGTGAGGAATGCAATCGTTTTTGTAGTTGACCAAATTTTTTAGTTTCAGATCTTTAGGAATTGAATACTTGAATTATTGATGTTCTTTTTTTGAAAAAATTTTTGTTTGCAGTGGTCCTCAACTTCTCCTGTGTTAGTAGTAGAACAATCCTTGTACTTCTATGGATGCGATTTTTTTTGAGAAGTTTGTGTGTCACGACTGCAGTAGAACTAGAAGATGGTCTATTGAATATCTAATATTGTTTTTGGCAGTCACTTCTAGGTGGCAAGCAATTTTTTTGAGTCACTTCTCTAGTATGTACGAAGACGAAAGAAAATCGAAACGAATAGTCCCCCATAAAAGGTCGAAAACAATCAATGTAGCAAGTACTTAAGTACTCACGACTTTTCGCTCCGCCCTTTTTGTTGTCGCGTGGTGTCTTTTACTGCTTTTCGATGAAGTGCCACGAAGACGATATCGAAGTTCGAGGCTTACCTCTTCTCAACTCGAAAATGATGAACACGTAGTTATGCGTATGCCTTGATGGTGCTGGCAAGCAGCATGTGGAAGGACACAGAACTGATTGATGTTGAGCACGACTTGAGTCCAAGGATCCTCCGACCTCCTATCTTTTCTAGAGTCCAAGAATCCCACCACGACCTCCTGAGCCTGAAGATGCTTCCTCTCCAGAAGAACTCATTTTCATGCATCGAGACAAGCACACCCGACAAAAACTGAGCGCCGTCGCGAATACGAAGTTCAAGAATCTAGCTCCGCCGGGGACGTAGGAAAGCACCAGATACAGCATCGAGACGACTTCTGCGACGATGCAAACAATAGTGAGGAAATAACTGCGCATCACAAGACTGGCATAAAGAGTTCCAAAGTAGGCGAATGCGTAAGCAATCGCAAAAGGCAGTCGTTCTTTTGCACTCACGAAAGAAAATAGCGGCGCCTGGATAGTGGGGAAATTTCTTCTCCTTGCAGTTGTTAAAACTTAAGTACTTATTACTTCTAGTGGTGCTGGCTGGAACTCCAAGCATTTCTTCAGAGTAGAACCTACGTAGTACATCAGGTTGTAGCCGAGGACGATGTTGAAATCAATTGTTTTTAGAACAAGTAAGTACAAGAAGACGTGATACCATGCCCCTCAACGAGACCGTCGATGCCACGATACTTGTCATTCCTCCTGTGAACAGTAGCGCGAATTTTCTAGGATTGAGAACCACCATTGGCAGAAAGGCGAAGGAGAGAAACAGGAGAAGGACGCCAACCCCTAAAAATATGGCAAACCATTGCAGTCTCTCTGCAGATGGAGGAGTGACGGTTTCTATGGAATTCCGAATCGATGATGTCGTCGATTCGAAGGCGCCTGAGTATATTTGTTGAATTTTTGGAATTCCGAATCGATGATGTCGTCGATTCGAAGGCGCCTGAGTAAATTTGTTGATTTTTTGTTGAAAATGAACCTGTAGTTGTAGGCCACATGCACATCTTAGAATTTTTAGAATTAGAATAGTTCCTGCCTCAGCCCTGTACTTCAAGCACCGGATCGACAGAAATTTCCCTTTGCGGTGTGAAGCACTTGTTGTGGGCCACATGTGTAAAAATCTCAAGAAGAAGTACCTGACACCGCAACCGGTGTATAATCGTGTGCCGTTGATACGAAGGTGTCTCGTACACTGCTAAACATTCCTGTCGCTCCCTGTGAGGCCCATGACCGGCCAACTTCAAGATCCGCGGTATTTGGCAAGCCGGACGACCAGGAACGACTCTGTTTCTGCTCTTGAGACCACGCGGAAAGGGCACTCATCTTTTCTTTTCGGTTGTAGGATCAACATAGGATAAGATAATATTGGCATTTGTATTTGATATTGATTCACCTATTTGTTCCTCCACAGGATTGTAGTGGTTTTGGGTGCTTATCAGATGGAAATTAGCAAGAGCCACCTCCTGCAAAGGGTCAGGGAAACCTTTTCCTGCAAAGGCCTTCTAAGGAGGTAATATGAATGATGTCTACCTCTTATTGGCACTTTATCTGCTTAATATCTACAGAGTAAACTACATGATCAGGTCAACATCATTGGAGAGAGCATCAAGAAATCTATTTTCGATTGATTCTGATTGTACTCATCGCCTGGATGAGTGGTATCGCCTGGATGAAGTGGTGGCTGTACATCCACCGACTCCACCTCTAACTTACAGCTTGACTCAACTTTGAGCAAGTTCTTTTCAACGGCTTACAGAGACTTGAAGCTTTAGTTCACTCTACGACGGCTGACCTACATTACAGCGGAACGAGCAGCACTTTTCTACAGCTGACCACCACCACTTCATCCTGTACAACAAGACCATTATAAGAATCAAAATCATAGGTACGCTGCTGAAACCATTCTGTGAGTCTGAGTGTGATGTTTCTTGTTGTAAGATACGAAGCAAGGAAGCAAAATCTATCGTTCGTTGCATTACATGAAAAATAAGAGACAGGTCCACTCGCGTCAACATCTATGTCTATGCAGCGAGGACAACTTTATAAAAAACAACGTCATCACAATCACTACAGCGTTCATTTTTCCATGATATTTCCACGGTTAGAAGGCATTGCTACGAAAAAATGAAAATCTACATGAGATATGAAATACTCATACGATACGCATACATGCAGTAATCGATGTTAGCAGGTTGCTTTTCGTTACCATTGTTATGTGATAGCAAGTCGAAAAGAAAGACCCTACGAAACTAAGTAAGACAAAGTAAGAGAAAGACATTTTGATTTTATTTAGTAAGCAAAAGCATGGAAACCATCACCATGTACTATTGAATGCGTGCACTCTTGTAATCACGATAACCGAGCAGGAGTATTCACTATTTGTCGTCCACCTCAAAGATTACAAAAACAACGAAAATGAAAAAGACTTCCCGCTATTCAAAACTAAGTCACGCTGATGAAGCTACTGGCTACATCAGCAAATGTAGTGTACTACACGTCGTCGTCGTGTAGGTTAGGATTCGTGATTGAAAGAGAAACTTTACTAGTAGTACTGTTCATGTCGAGTCCACGTACAACTGTTGAATCATGATCGGTATTTTTAGACTGTAAAATTCTAGATTATGTCCCCAGTACTGAGCGAGTCCGGGTGTCGCTCTACTAACGTCTTCTGCAGTATCATCTAGTAACTACAACTGCTTGATGGCGTCAATTTGTTTCTGTATTTGTTTAAGTATTTATATATAATCATGGGCTTAGAATTTGCTATAATCAAAAATAATGGATCAAAAGAGAAAGACAAAAAAAAAGTTCATCGGGTACTCAACCTTAAGTACAACGTTCTTCACCACGTTCTATTTACAGGTGGTACCACGACCTACCTTCTCCTCTATTTCTCATGCCTTCTTGCAGACCAAGCGCGATGTTTTAAGGCCTTGGCTTCGCAAGCTATACTCCTCATTTCACTGGCATGCGCTGAGAGTTTCGCGCGTAATTCTCTGCGATGCTCGGCCCAGGAGTCTAGAGACTTCGTTATCTCGTAATTGCGCTGCGGTGATAGGGAACGCGCTGGAATGTCGCTGGAGGTGCCTAGTAAAAAGGAAGAGGATAGTAGATGGAAGCTTACTTACACAATGAGGAAGAGGATAGTAGATGGGAGCTTACTCTTTACACAATAAAAACGCATGATGAACAAGAGGAAGGTCATTGGAAGTGGGACTGTACTACAGGAAGAAGAATATATACTTAGATAAGAAGGAGTTCTTGTTCAACTAGTGTTGCAGTAGTTGTCTTCAGAGCGAGAACCTTCGGCACGCTCTCCTTCGGACGATTGATTGATTGAGTAAATCATCTAGAAAAAATCATGTCGATACAACGAGAAAGGACACAAGTACCTACTCCTCCTCCAACGGCCCGTAATTGTGTGATCGTGTTCTTCAATTTTTGTTCCTCAACACGAATATCGCGTTGTTCGGCACTAGCGAGGATCCTCGAGTCCAACATTTTACGCCATCGACGTTAGAGCTACAACCGCACTGGTGGCATCCTTGTTGGGAGCAACATGATCCTTGGCGTAATGATTTTTAAGTAAGTATGAGTGAATCCGCGTCAGTTCTAAGATTAAGTAAGTATTTGAATTATGAACGTACTTCAACATTTTACGCCAGTAAGTATGAATGTACTTCAAAAAATAAGAGTGCTCGCTCCATTTGGAAGTCCCTGATATAGAATGATCTTTGAGCAAGTAGAAAAAGAGCCAAGTAGGATGGCGTTGGGGATGCTTCAGCGGTAGCCATAGCGACGTGTGTAGTCTTCTTCTTCTCGTTGGGCTATTCTTGTGTTGTACTCCAATGCCTCTAGGACGGCTTCACGACGATCACTGCTGTCTCTCCAGGCACGAGCAGTTGCAGGACGGATTTGTATTTTTAGAAGATGAAGGTGGGCTTGAAGATGAGGTCGAGGTACGTACGAATTATAGAATGGAAACGTAACTAAAAGAGCCACATGTCATTGTCTTCAAGGTCTTGGACAACATGTTTATTATAATTTCATTTTTCTCTATGTGATTTTTAACAAGTCTTCAGCCAAAGAACCAGTCTTAAATTTGAAGTCACTCCACCTATAGAGTTCCTCATCATCGGCCTCCCGTTCAGACTTCTCGTCATCCCAGATCCAGTCCCTCCTCGGGTTGTGAGATTATTCGCCGTCCGTCTTGGTGCGGTGCTGCCGCGAGATGGAGGTGCAAAACGATGGGTAAATTAGAGCTACCGCATCGGCATCCTTGGGAGCATCCCACTTGGAGCCTTGTTTTTCAAGTGGAAAAATAGCCAAGTAGAATGACGGCGAGGTGGATCTGAATGCTTCAGCGGTTGTAGCCTTAAGTAAAGCCTCCTCCTCCGCTCATGATCTCATCTCCTTGTTCCATGCCCATTTCCACATCCTCGCGTTCTTGTGTTAACGATTGTTTCATTTCCCTCTGCCTGGTTGAGTGAGTTGGACTTGGAGTTCCCCTTTTATTTCCCCCTTACTATGTAATGCCCTTTGAATCCGAGAAGACTCGCCTCAGCCTATTTCACATGGGATAGAAGTGATAAACTAGCCTTAACTGTGGAGAGCAGAATCCGCTATCTGGGTCCATCGGATCTTGGAACAAGTCGCCACCACCTCCCGCAAGAGTTGTATCAGCAAAAAGAGGGACATCTGATAGTCCTGCTCTATTGATAGCATCGTCATTGAGGTTCTCCTGTTCCCACTTTTCTATGATTTCCATTTCCCTCTCGAGAGATGCTTTTTGTCCAGCCAAAGCCTTGCCTGATGCTTTAGCCGCTCTAGCGTCTTCGTTCAATTTCCTAGCGCGATCATCTAGGACCTGTTTCACTTCCTGTAAAAGCCGTGCTTGTTAGAGCAGCTATGTATCAAGGCTACACGGATACTTGTTACGTATTCTTGAAGAGCAAGGATGTGCATAAGTACTAGAGATACATTTTCATTTTCATTTTAGAAGTGGGAGCAAGGATGTGGTGCATAAGTACTAGAGATACATTTTCAGTAAAAGTGGTAAGGACAAGGAGTCTTAAGCCTGCTCTCCGTTTGCATCGCAGCTTTTCCACTCAGACCGCCATTTCTCACGGTCAGCCTCGAGGATGGAACGTATCTGCTTCAACGACCGCAACTGTGAGCTCACCAGAGCTTGAGATTTGACGACTCGTTGTAATGCTCTCCTTGTTTGAGGACGGCTCTCAAGACTGAGCGGAGCATCCCAACTTGAGAGTGGACGAGGTGCTCCCAAACATTGAGCTGTGGCAGTTCTAGAAGCTGTTGCTGATGCTCTTAATACACCTCCACCTGATGAAGATATCTTCATGCCCTCACCTCCACCTGGTAGTTGTTCTACAGCCTGTGAAGCAGATGATGTGCTGTAGGACTGTTTCCCTCTGGTAGTACTACCTGCTGGTGCTGTTCGTCTACCCCTAGTCCTCGTAGCTGAACTAGCAAAACGGGGAGAACCACAAGACTCTTCAACAGCTTGGTTCGCTCCAACAGCAGCACCTAAACCAGCAACGTCCACTGATGGACCAGCAGAACCTCCAAACAGAAGTATTTCGTGTTTCGCAGGACTCTCTCCTGCCCCGATGACTAATGATGTGCTGCGATCTGCACTCGCACCACGAAACATCGGTGGTTGCGAGGAAGAACGGGCGTGAAAATGCGTCGATACTGTTTCGGTCTCACGCACCATGCTAGATGTAGTTGTGGAAGAAATCATTTTGTTAGCAGCAGAAGAAGAAGCTGCTGGAAGCAGCCCGGAGCCTGCTTCTGGCACAACTCCTCTCCTTCCTCGATTGTCGGTACGATTAGAAGTCCCATCCCTTGCATCTTCTTCATCAGCACCGTTAAGCTTGTTCACTTTCTCAGTCAATTCCGCAACCTATATTAGAGCTCGCTCCAATCCATCTCGACGACCACCACCTCAAGGCCGTTTTCCCCTTGAAAACGTCCCCACGAGAAGAGGAAGATGCTTCTCCTGGACGGAAGGAACTGGAGATGGATTTTTAGGGTGAGGAGCCTTAACTCTAGTTTCAACGTCTTGATCGTCATCTCCTTGTCTCGAATTTTATCAGCCAATAAACGCTCCAATCTCTTCACCTCAGCTTCGTTGGTGGCATTCGAAGCGCGTAAGTCTCCTACTTGTGCGGGAGTTAGAAGACGCTTCCTAGTGTGCTATCTCTATCTGATTCAGATTGACGCGAGAAAATGTTCCAACGTCCTGGACGAGTAGTAGTAGTACGCATCATGCATCAAAAAATATTTCGCCTTGCTCTGCTCTACTTGTAGTACTTTTTAGTACCTTCTACGCATGCATTAAGCATTTAGCCTTGTTCTGCTCTACTTGTAGTACTTTTTAGTTGGTTCTAGTACGACTAGTTCGTCTTCATAACACTAACGCTTTTTTCCCCACCTCCACTTCCGCAAGTTGCGTCTCGCGTTTGCGTTTTTCAGTGGAAAGCTCAGACTCCATCGCTATTTTTGCCTCTGCCTCGTGCTCTTTTTCCGACTGGAGCTTTTCCTTTTCCGAAAGGAGTCTTCGTCTATCTTCTGCAATCCGATCCCTCTCCGTCGTGATCAATTCTAAAGCCAGAGCTTTCTCCTGCACCTCGAATTCTTTTTCGCGGGCACGCGTTTCAGCCAGGTCTAATTCTCGACGCCTATCATTCTCCCGATCGCGAGCTCGTTGTTCCTTGTCCGCCATTTCTTGAAGAAGAGTATCTTTGTCGGATTTGAGACCGGAAGGGATTAGAGTTGTATGTTGATGTCACGACCCCGTCTTACTTTGTTGATTGTAAAGATGAAGAAAAAGACAGCGATTCCGATTGGATAATTATAATGGTGCGTATCCGTTTTTATAATTGTTAGACAGTCTAACATCAATATGAAAGTCTTTAGTCTAACTTAGACTAAGTAAACGAAAACGAAATCGAAAAGAGAACAAGAACAACACACGGGGAACAGAAAGAATAACAATAAGCTTAAGCATCTGCTCACCGTCATCCATAAGATCTGTTTCCCCAGTAGGAATTTTTCGCTTTCAAATTTCTCGGATTCCATTTTTAACGTACGTTGTGAATCTGCCAAATCTTGTTTTAGCTCTGCTCTTTCGGCATCCATAGTTAGCGCTGGGTTTTCACAACGTTTTGGCTGAGTCCTGCTCGTGGGACTCCCTGGGTCCATCCCTCTTAGTTTAGTTTCCCCTTCTTAGCTTCCGCTTCAAATCGAAATCAAGGGGGGATCCACTCAGCATACTTGTCCAAATGGAGAGAAGATGGTATATGTAGAAGAAGTGCTCCAGAGAACAAGAACATGAAGGGAAAATAGTGATAAACTAGTCTTAACATAGCACGTTGTAGATCGACTACCTCACGCGCCACAGCCTTCTTGTCGGTTCTCGCATCGACAAGCTGCTTACGGACATGTTCTAGTTCGGTGCGGAGGCTTAGAGAGGGGGACGTGGATGTAGAGAGAGGCGAGGTAGAACTAGAAGCAGGAAGAAGGAGGGATCCTTGCTGTCTGGTGAAATGACAAGAACGGGAACCTTTTTATACTCTATTTAAGATACATTAAAAACCGCGAAACACGCCCCGAGACCCAGAGGACGCTTTTCATGTGAACAGTAAGGGACCCCTACGACGCTTTTAGTTTAATCCTGCTTAGAGAACTCTTACAGGGCCTGTGAACAATGGTTACAACAGTGGCAGAAAGATAGTACACATACAACAACAACAACAACAACAACAACAAAAGAGGCAGAGAGACTGCACAACAACAGGAGCAACGAAATCAGGGGCAGAAAGATACAGCAACAGCAACAGAAGGGGGCGCCCCCTGCGTTTATGCATCACCCGACCCGGCTACTCAGCAGTCCAGTCATGGCCAAGGTTTTGAGCCACACGATGGACCGCGTGGGCGCGGTGCCGTTAGCTGCTCGGAGGGTTCCGCGAGGTGTCATCTCCCCGCACTGTCTGGCGCACCGCAGTCCCCACGCTTTTCGCCCCTGGGTGTGGGGCGGCGACCAGCCTGAAAGCCACCTCCCTGCCAGGCGAGTCCCTTCCAGAATTCGAACAAGAGACCCTCCGGAGCGGAGCGCAAGCACCTGCCCAGTGGCAGGAAGACGCAACAACAACAGAAGCAAGAAGACTGACGCAACAACAACAAGAACAGAGAGACACAGCAACAGAACAAGAACAACAAAAACGCGCCGCCTGCTCTCCTTCGCTGCCATAAATATCCTGACGCCTTCCCAGACGGCTCAGCCTCAGCGCGCTCTGTCGAATTAAATGCCTTAGCCCTGGCCGCCCCTGCAGGTGGTTGCAGTACCTACTGGCCGAACTTCTTCCGACGAGCTGACGCGACACCAGCGCGAAATATCGAGCCACCTCCGATAGTATGAGCTTCGTGGCAGCTACTCGGCTGCGCCTGCGTTTGATTTTGTTCGGCCGACATGACTGGACAGAGCCACAGCGCCCCCGAGTGCCAGACGCAGCCGCCTGCTCCTGTGCCGCACACATCCGCGACGCGGGGCGCGTGTCGTCTGCGATTCTAACGCCCGACGGTGCTCCCTGCCGCTCCCGCGCTGTCACCCTATCGCGCCCGCTCCCCCTTCAGCCGCTTGCAAGCTGTGGAGCGACCTCGCAGCCAAGTCAGTTTCTTCCACATGTTTCGACACTCCGCGGAGCGGCGCCAAATGAACTCGCTGGCCTGTCGCGCCGCCCGCCTCCTTCCAGGGCCCCCGCGCGACCAAGACAGGAGCGGCCTGCCCCCCACTCTTTGCGCCCGCACCAGCGGCAAGGCGCTGCCCCTCCGCTTCCGCTTCCTCTTTCCTTACGTCTTGCGACAGCGTGCTGCGCGCATACACACCAATCACCGAAAAGGCTGGCGGATACACGCGCGCGGGCAGACCTGCAGCAAGAAAATTCCACGACGCGAAGAAACTACGCCGCCGGGGTTGGCCCTTCACGTCTTCGACTGGCGGCCCCGCCTCTCCATCGTAAGACAACAAGCCCACTACTGTCGCCGCCCCCTTTGTCAATTGCCTCGACCTCAGACAACGAGACCGACAAGCGGGAAAAAATTCACCCGCCAAGCGCGCCCCATGGCGGCCAGCTCTCAGACGCTCCGGACTGCGAAAACGCAACACCAGCGCAGTGCGCCACGTGTCCCCCATCTGCCGCGGGCCGTACTGAAAAGCGACAGCGCACCGGGAGGAACGAAGAGCAGCCACCGCGTCCGCCCCTTGCGTTTGTCTTCAGGTCATAGTGCAAAACCTTCACTCAGCTTCAAGCTCTTCTACAGATCGAAATGATCTAAGTCATAAGTACAACCCCAGTTCCGCTGGGCTTGGCAGTCTCCTTGCCTGTTCTTGCATTTTCTTCTGTAATCTCGTACTTTGTTCCACCACGTCTTCTTTTGCACGATCCAGCTCAGCTCTTAGCTCCTCTAGGTCGCTTTCTAGGCTCGCGTTTCGGAGTCGTAGCGCTAACAGATCCGCGTTACAAGCTGTTGTGGCGTTGGGGTTTGTTGTTGAAGATGGTAAAGGCTGTTGTGCGTCTTTTTTATCGTTCATTTTTTTCGAATCAGTTTTGTCGACGTCAGACGAAGACGACATCACCAGTAGGCGTTCTGCGCGTTCACGACTTGCGGCTAAGGCTTTTGCATGAGCAGCCTCAAGCTCTGCGACTTTTGTACGCCAACTGTTAGAAGCGCCAGGAGCCAAAAATGCGTCAATATCTCGACCGGGAGGTTGAGTAACTGATTGATGAGTTGTCACTTGCCTTCTTTCGTCCACACAGAATCACCATCCCTGATTGCTGAGTAGTTGTGACTTGCCTTCTTTCGTCCACTCAGATGAATCCATCTATGATTCATACCAGTAGATTGATTCTAGTGATTTTGAACTAGTAGCCTTAAATTTTGCATCGGCATCAGCCTCTGCGCGTTCCTTTTCGGTGGTTATCTCCTGTTCGTGCAGCAACTTGAGTAATGTCGATGCGTCATCAGCCGCAGTCTGTTGCTTCGCTAGTTTGGCTTCCCATCGGTCTGCTTCTTCCTGTCTAGCCTGTTCTACCTTTAAACGTAGCTGGACTTCGTTCCTAGTATTTTCAGTATTTGAACAGCCAGTATTTATCCGTGCAGCATAAGCAGCCAAAGGGTCTTGTTCATCATGATGAGCTTCAGCCTTCGTTCCTGTTCTTGCTGTTGCTATTGCACCTTGTTCTGAGGATCCTAGAAGTTTTTGTTTTTCTTGTTCTGTTCTTGTAGTTCCTGCTCCATCAGTAGTTATCTTCACAACTTCTAGAGCATCAGCATTCTTCTTCTCCTGCCTAAGAACTTTCTCCAGCAAGACCTCCTTTTCCTTCATTTTGTCTGCAAAGATCTTTTGTTCTTCCTCGAGTTGGGCTTGTAGTGCTAGTTTTTCCATCGCAAACCTCTGCTTCTCGCGTTCTAAGGCTTTTTCTAAACCTAAAACTTGACTCTCTAGACTAGTCATACGTGCAGCTGGGGTGACGGTAGGTACTTTGACAATCACAGGCGTCGCGGCACCGCTATTCGTAGCGGATAAACTTCTGTGCTTAGAAGAACAAGAGGTAGAGGGAGCTACAAGTTCAAGTAATAGAAGCGGCAGCTAGGAGTAGAAGTAATAGTTTAGTGCAAGAATGAAAGTGTGTGTCGTGTTCATCTTCAAAAAAAGGGGGGGAGGATAGAATGGATAGAGCTAGAGGGGTTACAACTACTTGCGCACCTACTTAGTTACAACAAACGCATTTTTGAAGTACCACAACCATGACTATGAGGGAACCATGAGCATGACTGATTACAATCATAGCCTTCTGCTCCATTTCGGCAGCGATTTGCTCTGGCGAACCCAGATTTTTGCCAGAAGATGCCACCTCTGACACGTCTTGTTGCGCCTTCAACGTTAATGCCTCTATTTCGAGTTTCATTTTATCTTCTTTTTGTTCCTTCTTCAGTTTCAGTTGCGCCAACTCCACCTCCAACGTCTCGCGTGCTCTTTCTTCCGTGTCAGCCTTTTCCTTGATACTGCGGAGCTCAGTTTGCGCTTCAGTGAGTTCGGTAGAAGTTCTTGTTGCTCGGTCATTGGCTAACGACAATTCTTGTCTCAACCCTGATACCTGTTCCAAGGTCTTCTTTCGCAATTGTGCTGCCTCCTCCTCGAGTATCGTCACTTTCTTCGTCAAATCTTCGATTTGAGTCTCCTTCTCCCGCTTTATATCAGCTAAGGCGTTGGAATTAGAAGAGGCGGTAGGCTTGATTATTATTAATTTGCTGTTTTTACTGGCTTCCTTACTGACTGCCCGTCCATGATATCTTTATGCCTTTATTGTTGTTGTTCTTCCCTTTTAAGTTGTAGATGAAAGGCAAAATAACCAACCGGAACCGTCCTCCAAGAACGACAAGAGAAACTACACCTAGATGAACTACATTGCCTTAATAGAAGCCTCTAGTTTTTCCTCCTCTAGTTTAACAATGTCCTTCCGCAATTGCGTCACCATCGTACGCTCTCTTTCCGCAAAGGCATTGCTGACACTAGTAGAAGGTTGCGTTAGACGAGGTTTTACGAAAATAAGATTACACTCTTCAGAGCACGATGATCCCTGGCTTCTTTTTCCAGTAGAAAAAGATCTTTTTCCAGTAGAAAAAGAAGAACCAAGGAAAATATCTGCATGGTGCTGTTAAGGACATGCATCAGCGGTAGCCTTAATTGTTGATGTTGTTCAACAATGCCAATAGCAACAGCTGTACTACTAGATTCACCACTGTTTTCAGGTCGTTGCTTCGACCCTGCCCTCGACGACGACGGTGAAGATTTGTGAGCTGGACTCTTCACCCTATCCTCGGAAGCCTTAGGTGACAAATTTCTCAGCGATTTCACCTCAGCCAGTTCTACCTCCGCTCTTCGTAGTTGTAGCTGCAATTCAGTGACCTCGTTGTCGCGCGCTTTTGCGGCGGCCTCGACTTCACGGCGTAAGCTCTCAACTTCAGCATGGGAATCGTGGATCTTTGTCGCAGTTGAGATGCGATTCTCGTTCGTAGAAGTGGTAGAGCCTGCAGCGGCAGGGATTAGAATACACTTACTACAGTACATGAACTGAAACTGCAGACGACCGACGTGATTCAAACACAAAGCACGACTATTGATGCGACTACGAATAGGAATTATAGCTAGCAAGAATACTTACGTAGGATGGAAAACGATAAGACTGCTTACTTTCTACAAGGAACCTGGTCCTCACATGATATTACCACGATAACTACTCCAACTGTAACTTACTGAGAATGTATGTATGTATCCCCGATGGTGCTGTTCCTAGCACCAGTAGAGATTATTTGTTTATTTTAAAACATCCTCCAGTTGTAAACCACATAAGACCATGTCCACTAATTTCGCTTTTTCTTCTTTCAGTCTTGCCACGCTTTCTTCTAGGTCTGTCGCCTTTTTCTCTGCCAAACGGAAGGCACGTTCAGCGCCCTCATCCGCTTTAGCCCGTTCGACGTCCTGCGCCGCTTGTTTACTTTTGATATCAGCTGACTCGCGCTCGGCACGTTGCTGAGGTTAGAGGAAAAAGAAGGCTGGAACAACATGGAAGTGGCGGTGTCCATAACCCCTCCCACATCTTCTTGTTTCTCATTCATCACTCTGTAAAAAAACTTATTCTGAAGATGGATCGAATCATATCCAATTTTTTTTGGATTCTCTTCATATCCAAATGCATATTTTGATCACTCACACTCTGAGTCTGATGTTGAAGATCAAAGAAAACCAGAAAGAAAATGAAAATCCATCCAACAACATAATTATCCTGCTCTGCCCGTTCCCTCGAGAGGCGTTCGCGCTGCAAGTCTAAGTCCAAGTCTTCGATTCGTTGTTGTAAGGAGATAGTCTCGTCGTCTGAGGACATGATTAGAGCCTCCCCCAATTCGTCCATCCCTGTACGGACGATCCCGAAAGTAGAATATGCGTTACCATGTCCGTTGTATTTTTGGGATGCATAGAAGATACCGCTCAGGGGTTCGTGGGACGATCCCGCAAGAACATGGTTCGTCTCTACAGTCTACACATAAAAGAGATGTATTAGGGGAAGCCTTAACATGATGGTGGCTTTTGAGGTTGACTCTCGAGGGATTGAGAGTAATTGCACTTGCGTTTTCAAGCCATTGACCTCCGCTTGCGCAGTCTCGAGTTCAGCTTGCAAGCGGGTTACTTCTTCTTCCTCTTTTCCTGGTTTTTTTGATTCAGCAGCGAGAAGTTTCGCTTGTGTTTCCAAAATCGCACGTTCTGCTTCCGCTGCCGCTTTTTCGCTTGTGCTCAATTTCTCCTGCAACAAAATTAGCGCCAGTTTTTCTCTATCCTGGTTTTTAAGTGAGCCATTCATTCCCCTTTTGCCCCTTAGTTTCTCATTAAAATGATGAAGGCAACAATTGCTGCAGACGCAGCCGCTATGGAATCCATGGGGGACTCCACTCAGCGTCAGCATACTAAGTTCACATGGGATAGCGAAAAACTAGACTTAACAAAAGCATTTCCTGTTTGCGGACACTCTCTTCCGCGGCAATCGATTCCCGCAGACGAAAGACCTCATCTTGCAAGGACTGTTTTTCGATCAGCAGTGTTTGTCTTCCTGCTTCTAAAGTCGCCGCTCCTTAAAGGCAGACAATTTCATAGCTAAAATATCGACGTCCGTGGCAGCTGAGTGGAGTGTTTTTTCATCGTGGTCTCCTCCTTGGACGAGTCAGTTCCGTTGAAAATGAAATAAGAGGACATTATCAACTCAGCATTGTCCACGCCATCCAGTCCAGTGTCAGGTAATAACGTAAAAATGCTTTTTGACCACTAGTAGCCTTAATTTTCAGAAGTTAGTTCGCGCAATTGAGCCTCGATCTCACGAAATTTCACGTTGTTCTCCTCTAGAGCCACTTGATTAGTTCGTTCCACGCTCTCCATTGTAGAGGATTCGAGAGCCTTGTCGGGATGTTAGAGAAATAAGGAGTATTGATCGTTAAAAACTCTGGTAAGAACAACCTAGGCATAGCTATCTGCGCCTGCGGTAAGTAGAACCATAAGTAGTACTTAAGTTTGAAAATTGATTGTTAAAAACGACTACAAGAATGCACCAGGTTGTTTGAGCCATAAGATTCCCTGGCAGCGACAATGCGTTCCTTTTCTTGCATCGCCTGGCGCAACTCAGCCTCTTCGATTAGGGCTATCCACCCTGGTTGAGTGAATGGAATTATTCTCCCTAACTTTGGCCCTTCTCCCTCTAATTTTGGCGGGCAGTTATTTCCCCTTTAAAGATAAAGTAGCAGCACGTCAAAGATTAAGATGCTCCTACTGTATTTGAAGTTGAATTTACTACCCACCAGCCAGTGCCATCCTTTTCAGGGTGGGATGCAATGAGAGTAGATGAGTTAAGACATCTTCAAGCCTTAATTTTAGACGTAGTTTCGCTTCGAGTTCGCTCTCTTTCAAGCCAAAGTCTTGCCTCAAGGAGGACGCTTCTTGATATATCGCATCCTTGGCGCGAGATGCGGTCGAAAGTTAGATGAACCTCCCCTGGAACTGAGGAAAAACACAAGAACAATATTGAAGATGTCCTTGAAAAGGGAAAGTAGATGGAAATATGACACCTTTTTATGACTCTGTACTCGTCGCTGCCGACTGCCGAGTAAGTGGAAGACTGAAGACTACCATGAACACGACGAGCTAAAATAGTAGTTAGAAGTTGCTCCCCTTGATGTACGAGTATTGACTATTACAGCCACCTTTTCTGCTGCTGGTTCGATGGTTTATCGGATAAAAATCATCTACATCTTCTATAACAAGACACCGGTTAGACGCCTCCCATAACAGAGATCATCTTGCAAGATTCGTATTTTTTCGGAATGCTGCGTTTTCAATTCCGCCAGTTCCTTACTCCACTCATCTCGTTTTTGCTGTGCTTCGCGTCGTTCCCGCTCCAAAACAATCCGCTGCGCTTCCAACTCCTGCGCTTTTTAGAGCTACCGCGCTGCTCCTGCATTTGTCAACAGACCATCTTCCCTGACGGCCCCTCTTTCCACCCCTTGAAAGGGAAGCCTGAAGACTGGCTCTGGTATTCGGGAAATATAGCCTGATTTTGATCACAAGGATTCTCCACCTCTTGCTTCCTCCTATGATCTTCAAAATCAGGCTACCAAATTATGTCAATACCATACAGTACGAAGCCCCGCTGATAGAACTGAGGATGTTGCCCTCTTTGTGGTCTTTGGGTTGATGCCTTAATCTTTCCGCATTTTCAGTAGGTCCGTTTCTTCCGCTTTGCCTCTCTGTTCTCTGCAACGTCCTTCCCACAGTTCAACGTCCTTTTCCAACCTACTGACCCTATCCTTGTAACGACAAAGTTCCTCCTCTAGACAAGTTCTTGTGTCTGTTGCACCAGTTGCTGCAGTTTGATCTGTGTTCTTAGATTAGTTTCAAGTTTCAAGTTTCAGGAGTAGAAGATTTTTACATATAATTGCAAGGAGCAGGAGGGCTCTTAGATGAAGTAGAAGGTTGCACGAGGATGAAGAGTACAGTCGTCAGACAGAGGACCCGCCTCCTTGGCCACCTATTTAGAAATAAACGGGTAAACCTTAGATAGTCAAAAAGTTCCACCTATTTAGAAATAAATCATTATTTGGTTTTGTTTCTACTGGAAAAAAGGTCAAGGAAGACGAAGACTCTTTAGGCGGTATCCTCATCCTCATCAAGCTCAAGGATGTACTATTTTATGTATTTGTAATGTTGCTAATACTAACTTTTCTAGTAATGCTATTTCTATTAATCATGTGGTACTGAATGAATGAGTGAATGAATACTATTAGCACTACTTCTATTCCTAACCTCCGCCTTAACTACAGTACCACTTGAGAAGTCCTTCTCTTTAGTCTTCGAAGACATGATCGAGGCAGCTAGCTTGCTTTCCAAGTCCTGGATTTGTTTCTCGAAACTGCTTCGCATATAGTCCGCAGATTCGGCACTTGAGGCCTGCTGTCGTCGCAAGCGCTCTTCTAGGACTCAATTTAGAGAAGTGTGGGAGTCAACAAAACGAACTGCTAACCTACGGTCGCAAACTACTACAGTTGGCAGTTCGTTATCGTTTTCATCAAGTACTACTGCTAACCTACGGTCGCAAACTACTACTAAATTACGCACGTGAGACTGCAACGTGAGATTGCAACTGGCACTTGAACTTCAACTTGTTCTCTATTTCTTGTTAATCCGATGAAGGATCAACTGCTCATCCGATGAAGGAACTACAGTGGGGGATGCCATGGTGGCTAACCGGTATATGATTGCGGATAGGGTTACGAATACTTATGCAATCTCCAATCATACTGCCAATTGCCTCTTTGCTAGTTCGCTACTTTCTGCTATAGCGTCTCGTTTTTCTTCGCGCAAGCGTGCATCTTGTTGTTGCATTTGTCTGCTGTGTTCTGCCATGAGTTTTTCCCTGGCCTCCCTGGCTCGTTGATCAAACGTTCTCTCGGCATCCTGTTTCTGCTGTTGTAGAAGGAGTACTTCTTCTTTTTTCTCGGCAATTTCGGTCAAAGCAGTGCGCAGTTCGTTTTCGAGAGCTACTTTTTTTAGCGTTTCTAGTTTCTTACTATCCGTAGGTGAGTTGTGAGTTGCCCTACTTCAAATTTGTATAAATATATGAGTACCATTTAAATGTTGAAGGAGCACTTTAGTCACCCAGTATAGTCGTCCACATGGACATGGGATAGTGTGATTAAACACGAAGTGCTCCAGATAAGTCCATGATAGATTATAGTGAAAAACTAGCCTTAGTCTCTTCGTTTCGGATTCCTGAATAGCGTTTTGTAGGCTCTGGATTTGCTCTGTACAGTTGTCTGCACCTGGATTTCCAATGGAATCGCTACTAGCAGGAGCATTAGCGCTATTTTTAGAGCTACAAAATTGGTATCCTGGCAAGAATCCCAGGCCCCTTTATCTAGCTGAAAAAGAGGGCAGAGATGCCGTGTAAAATGCAATTTTTGCGATAGCCTTAGCACTAGCAGCTTGTTGTAACTGCTCTATTGTTTCCTCGTGTTTCCGCAACAGTTCAGCCTCTTGCTCAGCCGTAGACGCACGTAATTCTTCACGGAAAAGATTAGAACAGACATGATCTTCGATCATTAAGAGAGAATCTCGTTCTTATTCTTCCTGTGCTGTGACTTCGTTTCACACTCGACCAAACCAACAGGTGTTCTTACTTCGTTTCACACTCGAGGACCACAACAAAAATATCTTCGACAATGCACCACCCAGGAGGGTTCACACTCGATCATAATCCTCGTTATTTCGGCATCAGCTGCTTCCTGAAGTCGGGCTACTTCTGCGCGATGATCTCCCTCTAGGGAGCTACGATATGCGGATAAATCCCGGTCCTGTTGGTTGGAAAGCTCTAGTTAGACGACGTTGTAGTAGTCTTTGGTTGTACTAGGATCCATTAAGGAAGTACGACCGCGGTCGCTGTTCGTTGAGCACGACTAGTCTTTGTTACTAGAAGTCGTTGGTAGAACGAAGAGGCATTTATCCCCAGTAGTTGTATCCCTTAAGATCACCTTGAGCAGGGCCTCCCGTAAAAGGTATTATGATTTCTAGTACTTGAACAAGTTGAAAAAAAGAAGATATTATCAAGATAAAAGATGCTGGCGCTGAGGGCCTAACTAGTAAGACGAGTGTGCTGTGTGCATCCGAAGATCTAAGAAGTCTACTAGCGCCGAGTGGGAGTAGATGCATCATTTGCGCTTGCGGTTGCCTTAATCTACTTGCTTCTCTTCGATTTGCTTGTCGTTCTTGGACTTTAAGTCTGCCAATTTCTTGTCTAAGTCTCGACAAAGTTCCCTCTCGAGCTCCCGTTCACGCTCTTTACGCCGCTTTCTGGTTTTTTGGATTGAATCATTGATGACTCAACCAAATATGCAGCTTAGTTGTTGTTGATTCATGTCAAGATTGAATGATGTCAAAAAAAGATGGAGGTAATGTTGTACTTGTAATCCGCTTCCAGTTTCGTTTCTTTTTCTCGTAGATCTGCTTCACGCTGCTTAAATTTCAAGTCTGCTTCGCTCAACTCCAAGGCAGGACTTAAGCGTGGGGCATTGTCAGCGATACCTGAAGCAAGAGTGTGCTGTACTTTAAAGTTATCAACATCAACACGATGATGGTGATGATGATGTCATGTCATGTTTACCTTTACTCGTGTCCCATCCTGTCTAATGGTGATTATGATGATGATGAAGATGATGATGATGATGCTGGTGATACTTTTTTACACCGATTTCAGGAAAACAGTCCATCACATCACGTTAGCATGCACTGCCCTACATCATCGCAGATCAACGCCCTCAGCCTCGTCACAGGGTACATGTCCCCAAACGAGATTGATATTACGTGTCCCCTCAAGCTCAACTAGTACGACAGGAGCTGCTTATCATCATTCACTGAATATCTTCACGTACAGTGATACGTGTCGTCCCCTCAACATCTACGACAGCTGCCTTTGCTGCCTGACTAATCTCTTTTTTGACTCGGGAAGCGGACGATCCTCTCGCAACGGTAGCGGCAGTGGACTCGATCCGAGCTCGTGGAGTCGGGATGGGTGGCGCAAGTTCTGTTGCGGTCAACACAGACTTCCTTAGAACTGCTCGTCACGATAATTTTCATTTTCCAAGTAGTTAGACTTGTTCTCAGAATTTCTCGTTATTGCGTACTTAGAAGGGTCTCTGACTCTGAGGGACAGGGAGAGGCAATGAATTAAATTATGACCCTTAACTTCCGTTTCTTTTCTTTCTTTTTCTTCCCCTCTTTCTCCTTCTCCTCTTTCTCCTCTTGGGCTCTGGAGGGAGGTGATCTTGATGGAAGCCTCTTTTTTGATAATATAGCCCGAGCAGTTTGTAAGGTTTCACAGCTCGCACGGCATGGAGTGCATGGATCACATGGAGTAGCATGGAGCTAAAGGAGGAGCTTCTTGCGCCCCGTAAAGCTCTGCGCTCCATGCACTCCATGCTACTCCATGCGCCATGCGTGCTATAAACTCCTCTGATATACGAAGTTGTTGTTGTCTGTCGCGTTAGAAAACTTCTACAACAAGAAAACGACGCTCCTGCTGCTCCACGGATAGATACTACAAGAAGAAGAGAACATATATAGAGTGAATCTCTGGTACAGATGCAGAAGATCATCACATTCATTGACAATGAAGAAAAGTAAATGTGTCCGTCGTGTAGTCATTGTTTCAATTACTCACTAGTATGCCCATGAAGAAAAGTAATCTTTATATTTAAGAATGTCAGGCACAGGCTCAGGCAGATCCAGCAAAAACAAGTTGAATTACTTCTTCTCCTCATCTCGTTTCTTTTTTTCTTCATCAAAAACCTTGCGATAATGCTCGTCGCATGGGTGATCCCAGACGCTTTCCCCGCTCGCAGCTTAGACAGTGCTTTTATTCATTTCGGTCCCTTCTTGATAAAGGGCTTAGGGTTCTTCTTGCGTCTGATAAACTTCAAGTAGTATGAGAGGTAGGTTTTTGGTGTTCGTATATCCCGCTTTTTATGTCTGTCTCCCTTAGGAGAGCCATAAGATACCAAACGGTAATAAGAACACCTTAAACCTACCCTTAATAGTAGCAGTACAACTAGTAGTAGTAGTAGAAAACCCACTCCAGGGGTGGATCCGAAAGTTTGCAAGAGGGGGTGAGGGGGATTAAAGGAAGGGCTTGTAAGTGGGAGCTGCAGAAGGGGGTGAGGGGGATTAAAGTGGGAGCTGCAGAAGTAGGGAAGCGAAGAGATGCTGAGTAAGATGGATAGAAGCTGAAGCAGCTCCGTGGTTATGGATTATAAAAAGGTAGGCCTACGTCCTTTATTGATTATAAAAAGAGATGCATAGTATGAAAATTATGAAACCCTAAACCCTCTAAAGGCTAAAGCTGACCATCTTCACCATAATCGAAGTTAAAATAAAAGATCTCGCCTTCTTGCGTCTGGCAAGGCTTCCATGGATTGGGCAATGGCGCTTTGAGCCCTTCTTTCGCTATCCAAAGTAGTAGGGATTAGAGGATGAATGATGAGTAAGTGATTGATTGATTTGTATTAGAGGATGAATGATGAGTAAGTTTGATTTGTTCATCGTTTTGCGCAGCCATACGTGTATATAGTCAACAATGGAAGATCCTAGGCATTTTTAAATATGTTGCGCTTGCGGTTGGGTTTCTCTGTCGGTAGGTAAAAACGGGCAACAAGGACGAGGCCTTGCGCCAATATGGCTACGGCCCCAAGATTTAAAGGTGGAAAATAGTACTCGTCCTGCACAGCTTATGATCCTCATCATCTTCAGTTGATCAAGAATGAGACAGCAATAATCTTTCCTGGTTCCTACATCAGTCTGGAATAAAAAGGAGGAATAATCTGTCTGTCTCTGTCATAATCTTTATCCTGTGGTAAAACCATTCCCAGCCATTCTGCGTATTCTGCGATTTCCTCTTCGGTAGGCTCATAGTTTTCATCCATCTCCTCCTCAAGGACCAGATTGTTGTTATTACCCGTGCCCGTTCCCGTAGTAGTACTAGTACCCCCCTCATTGCTGGTACCTCCAGAGGTGGCAGCACCAGAGGTGGAGGCGACGAGATTTGAAGACATGGCTGTCGTGGTACTATTGAGACTGAGTGTCACATTATGTTGAAAGGACGCAGGCTAAAAATCAAAATCACCATCAAGCATCTCTAGCGATACTGATCATAGATTGATAATACCCCTAAAGAAATGGGTATATATTATCTCGATGTCTTTTCTAGGTCTTTTCCATCTAGGTCTTCACTGATCGGTGCGGTGTGGTTCTTGACCGCTCAATGCCAAATGGCCTAGCAAGTTATACGCCAGCCTTGAAACTGACGCACAGCTCCTCTTCACGACCCTATATTTGCGATTACGGCCCGGGATTGGGAAGTGACTCTCCACCTTCCTAACAATAACACTGGTGCCGTCTTTCAACCTCCAACATCACTAAGAAGGCAAAAGACCCGAGCCAGAAGAGTGCTGGGAAGAGTGCTGGGAGTAACAGGCAGGCTTCTATTCTCTCAGGAACCGACTCGATCCACTTGTTTTTGACTAAGTAAGTACTTCTACAAAAACGTGGTCAAGAACAAGTAATATTCATTCATATTGTTGAGAAGTTAATTTATTATACAACTACAACTTCAAGCAGTGAAGCACTTAGTAGAAACCGACTCGTCTGAAATATGGATATGGAAGAATGTGATCTTTCACGAACACGAACTACAGCAACGATCGATTTGAGCAGTTGTAGCACATCAAAGTGTAGTGCAACTAAATCCGCAGCTGGTCGCGCTTTGTCTTATGCAAGAGGTGGTGCTGGAAAATTCAACCCCTAGTACTACAACAACGATATATGGAGGACGACGAGGAGATGGATTCAGGCGCAACAACTTCGTGGTTTGTAGTTTTCATGGGGTCAGTCAGTCTCTGCAGGGAAGTTGTTACACCAGAAGCCACAAAAGTTGTAAGTTAGTAGTACAACGAACTCGATGCGTGGCCCAGCATCGGTCGCCAGAAACGTAGACGCCACTCGGTGTCGGGGTTCTTGTATGGACAGCTTCACTGTGAGGGTTCTTGTTTACAATCAAGCACTTTTGAATCTAGTCTCATGATGATCATGAAGATACGGGCAAATCTAAGAACAAGAACATTATTCATGAATAAAGTATTGTTGTACTGGTTCCTACTCAGTCATTCATTTCCCTAACAAGCCGCTTCGTTTTTTTTGTTATGCCTGGGTCTACAATTTCCCGCAATAGTTCCGTTTAATTACCCCGCGGGAAGCCGGAAGAGGTAATCTCACGGGGAGAAAAGTTGCACTTTGTGGTGGGGAGCATCGTGTCATGTGATAGGTTTAGAGGATCGTGCCAGTCGTAGTGCCATTCATCTAGTTCTATTATAGGTCTTTCGCCATTCTAAGAAATCCTGTTCCTGACAGCAGAAGTAACGCACTAGTGTAGTATAAGTTGGCTGTAGGGTTAAAGTCGAAGGAAGTTGAACCCTTTATCTTCTTAGTGCTTTAAGCATCTCCGAACCTACATTGGTTTTTCATCCTCCTACCTAGCAGGTTTATTGATCCCTGAAGAACATTCTTGTGTCTCTTGTGCTTGCTACTAAGAAGAAGTATTTACAATCCTACTACTTGTAAGCCATCGACCACTTGTTTCTTGTGGCGCGAAAGGCGTGGTGTGTGTTCAGAGGGGGCTTTGTCCCTGAAGATCTCAAAGTGAGCATCTTCGAGTGCACAAATCTTGCTCCCTCCTAGAAAGAGCAGCATCACACAAATCAATCTTCGCCCCCTTCTAGGAAACAGCTCATCCATCTCGTTTTCGTGTGGCGTGAAACGATAACGAATTATTCGAAAAACTGAAATAAGCAAGTAATTGATCAGAATAACCGAAATACTGACGAGGAGGAAGAGTAGCCTTGACGTGAAGCTACCTCCCTTATTTCAGTCAGTAACTCGGTTATTTTGAGTTTTCGAGTAGGGAGAGGAAGAAACAAAACAACCCACCTGGAAACGCCAAAGGTCGTCCTCGTCGTCGGTAGGAAAATAATGACGAGAGGACTCGGCTGTAGGTCGTTAAGTTTACTAATCCCTGTACTAGAACTTTACTAGAACTTTTAATCTCAAACGAAGACGAACATAAATCTTAATCTTACAGCATTTCAACATATCGTTGCTCAATCTTACTCTTACATGCTATTCTCATTCTATATAATAGTGGACCCATGTACTAGAAGAACCAATAATCTAATCCCCATATTACACTTATGCTATTCAGTACTAGTACTAGTCGTAGGTCCTCCGACCTACGTCGGTCAGTATGTTAGTAGTATTTATTTTTCAGTAGTACAGAAAGAGAACAAGAACAAGAGTGGGAAACTTTTTTCAAGAAAATTATCCACGGACGACAAAAAAACTCGAAAAAAAAATTAGTGACCTTGCAGCAAAACTTTCAACTATTTCATTCTTCTACTTGTTACTCTAGCTTGATCCCCCGTCCTCTGTATAATAACGTCTCCGTATGCTCGTCGTAGCATAATGGCATGACGAGTCTCACGTTGTGCTTGTAGTCATACATTTAGATTTACTACGTACGGTACTCACATCGGAGCTTGTCTCGTCTCATTAGGGTGAGGCAATCCCAATTAATTAGTTTGCCTCAGAAGGGCACCTTCCCCACACATTGCCCACACCTTCCTCACACAGGAGGTGATTCGCCGTCCACAGTTTGACCTGTATCATCGAGCCGCACTAACTTAAACGTCCGTGTGAACAATTTGTAGCCACGTTTTGGGGTCCAAATGCCGATCTCACTCTTGTCCCAGTCTGGTTCCCCACACCTTCCTCACACAGGAGTTGATTCGCCGTCCTTTGACCTGTATCATCAAGCCGCAGCGGCGCTACCAACTGTCCACCTGGACGTCTTGTCACTGTGAAAATACGTCCAGGTGGACAGTTGTAAGTCGACATCTTCTTCTTCATTGCATGTGCATCAAGCTGTATCCTCCTCCACATTTTTGCTTACCACGTGGTCCTCCTTTCGCCGTTCGGTGTGGGTTTAAAGCAGAATACATGTCACCCGCTCGAGACGTTCCTGCTGTGTTTGCAATATTGGCGGCGCCTCTTTGTTCTAAAAAAGACGGGACAGGAGGTGGTGCAGCTCCTGCTCCGTAAGAAGAGCAGGAACTACCTGCACGATCATAGGTAGATTGATGGTGTTGGCGATGCGGTGAGGATGAAGGTCCTCGTGGCACTGAAGTTCTACAACCTGTTGGAGCTGCATGGTTGTAATCACTACCAGCGTGGTGGGGATATCCGGGCGAACCTCCAGCGAGTCGTGAGTTGCCCAAGTCCTCATCCCTTGTTGTGTTGAAGCCATGGTGGTAGTAGTCGTTTGGATCAACATCATGATACTCTTGCTGCTCGTGAGAAGTGTGATTATATCCGAGAACGCCACCAGTTGTTGTACTGTTGTAATGGTTGTAATCATGATTGTAATGATTATATCCACCGCCGAAGGTTCCGACGTGTTGTTCCCTGTTGATGTTGTAACTATTGTGATCCTGCTGATGTACTGGTTGTTGATCGCTTGCTGCATAGCTCTGCTGATGATCAAAAAACCGAGAATTGGGAGAACAACTCTTAGCTGCACTACCGTTCTGTCCTCCTCCAAAATGTCCTCCAAAATGGCCAGCGTTTCCAAGATGTCCACCAGGAGTTCTTTGGTATAATTGATGTTGACCTCCTGCTTGGTATCGATGAGAGGTTGCTGCACCTTGTAGTTGGTATCCTGCTGCATTCGACGTTCCGTTGCGACCGTGGTGACCTCCCTTGATTCCGATTGCCTTTGCCTTGTTGTGAACTTCTCTACTTTTGCTCATAATTTGTCCTTGAGCATGATCAGCATGTTGAGCTGCATTTTCTTTATCTTTAATATTATGCGGTTGAAGATCTCCTACTTTTCCAATCGCCTTATCTACTACTTCGGGTTTCATGTAGCCGCCTTCTTTCAAGAGGTAAACAATGTGTTTGCCGTACGGGGAGCGCTCGATGCGGCGCAAATTGACATAGAGCAGATCCATCATTCTGGTCAAGGGCATCTGCGGCAGGACTTGCATCATTTTCTGGATGATGTAATTGCCAAACGAGTCGGTTGTGATGGAGAGGAGTTTGCCGTCTTGTCGCATGATTTGGTCCGCCATTTTCTCTAAAGCCTCGCTGTTGCCATTGGCGGAGAGGCAGTCGATAGTTTTCTCGGTAATGTTGGAAGCAAACTTGTGGCAACAGAATTCGACCAAATGCTTCGACACGGTCTCGCGAACCTTGCCCAAGTCGCTGGGGCGGCCAAAAGTCAAAATGTACTGCAGCACGTAGTTCCCGTATTTGTCAAAACAGAGATGGTACAAGGTCTCGTAGTTCACCACCTCATCCAGGAGAAGCATCATACAAGGAGACTGGTGAGCCAGAGCAGCTTTGTTGCAGCTATAATCTACTTCTGGTTGTACTACTACTCCTCCATTAGATGAATCCATTACAAGAATTCCACCTTTTCCTCCACCACCAGCATTGCTAGCATTTTGACCATTCTTTCCTTTGTTCTTTGACTTTGTTAGAGCTAGAAGAAATCCATCTTCAGCGGCATCTTCCGTCTTTTTTCCCTTGAGAAACGGGACCAAGATGCCTGTGAGGATGGATTTCTTCTAGCCTTAACTTTGATGTGTTTCCACGAGGACCATGATGCTTGTTCCCAGGAGCAGCATTGTTCTTGAGCTCTCCTTGCTCTTTCTTTGCCAGAAGTCTTTCACCGTTCACTTGCAACAGTCTTTGCAGCACTCTACATCCATACACGTGTCTCGCGACGGTTAAAATATGGCCTCGATATCCGGTTACTACGTTAAAGGTTGAAACAATTCATATTTGCCCTACATATTTGACACGTTTCTTCTTGAAATGTGCCAAGTCATGCGTACAAATATGAAATGTTTCAACCCTTAACTACGTGCTCGACTAAAGCCGGGTAGGAGAAGCATTTCTGGATCACGTGGTTCCCGTTTTGATCTAGCGAGAGTTGCACCACCTCTTTACTTAGCTCCATCACGAGGCCTGCGATCATCTCTTCAGGCCCACAGCCAATGAGGCGTTGCAAGACGCGGCAAGCATAGCGGTTGCGAGCTTCCTCGCCCTGTGAATGATCGATAGATAATTAGATAGATAGATAGACAGATAGATAGATGTACCCACTCATGGGGTATTTAAGTTCTTTAATCGCAAGAATAAGAATCCGCTTCGAAGGAGGTTTTCATGATATTTATAGTATAAAACCGGTGGAGCACGTCTAACTAGGAAACAAAATTACATAAAAAGGAAGAAATCCAGACTTATTTAAAAAAGAAGTATAGTGGCCATGTTTATGCTAGGAGCCGTTTTTTCTAAATATCCTAAATATATCTTTCAGCCACATGATGCAGACTGGTGTGGATTTCGACGGCAAAACCAGCTATGATTCCGATTAAACGTAATTAAGCTGGTGGAGCAGACCTAACTAGAAAAAAGAACAGAGAAAAATCAGGCGAGTACTCATCTACTACTAACTGAGCGCCGGCGCTGTCGTGGCCCTGTATCGATTCATTTATAACTACGTAATATTGAATGTACAACTTACATCTCAACTACTACATCCACTAGTAGTTCAATTGCATGATTATTGTACTGTTGTTGTAGAACAAGAAGAACGATGGAGTTGTACCGCTCTGCCTTCGAAGATTCGCACGACTCGACTCCGTTCTGCTTTGTCGCCAGTGACGACCATCTTTTGGATCACGTAGTTGCCGAACATGTCCTCAATTAATTTCAACGGAGAATCGAGAAGTAATATATCCACCATTTCTTGCCTCAATGCTTGTCTTCCTTCAACTTCCGGATCTGCGATTTGAAGAGGATGATCATGATGGTTGTGGAAAGCAGCAGTGTAAACCAAGAAGTCGATGATCATTCGTGAGTTCGCGGCGTGACGTGCCATATCCCGAATCTCTTGGCGGCTTCGGTCGGTTTTTTGTTCCAATTTTCCGAGAATCAGTCGCATAGAAGGCGTCTCTGGATCGATCACATGCAACGGCGCATCCACGAGAGCTTCGAGTTCAGTGGCAGTGCTTGGCGTGCCTGTGGTCGCACGGTTCCGCGGGACACATTTAGAGCTCAAAACAATTCATCCCTTGTTGGGCTCATTTTCTCAGCTTCCTAAGAAGGAAACTTGTTTAACAAAAATGACGCTTTTCATTCATTCACCCATTTACCTAGCACGACGAGGTAGAGGAGGATCTGTCTCAACAAGACTTAATTTTTAGGATGCAAGAAGGACAACATCAATTTGACAAAAGAGACGCAATATTTTGAGCCTTAACAGGTGGCCCTTTTGCCTGTTGCTGTTGGTTGTGCTTTCCACCCGTTCCTTGATGCAGATTGGAGGTAGTTGTTGTAATTGGATTCCTCATAGTCGTACCACCTGGAAGATTTTGAGCCCCTAGTTGTCCCTTTTCTCCTCCTCCTAGTTTATTTAGCAGATGACCTTTTCCACCTTGTTTTCGTCCACCGTGATGAAGAGGACCACCTTTAGTAGGTTGTGCTTGGGGAGCTCCTCTTGTCATAGGAAACGGTTCTAGGTGACCAGATTCGTCGACTGGTGGAAAGTTGTCGACCACCCCGTCGGTGGGCAAAGCACCTGTGGAAGTAGTTTTTTAGGGATTTTTTAATACTCGCCTGCTCCATGGGAGGAGTACATTTACTACGTTAAAATCGAGCAATTTTTAGGAGCATGCTCTCTGTAGAAAAAAGCGTAGTACAACGTGCAGCTGCCAGCCAGCAACAGCAGTTCAAAAAATTGAAATTATGAAGAAAAAGAAGTACAAGTAACAGCAAGTAAGTATATTCTCCAATATCTAAAAAAGGGTGTTACCGGCCGCCAGCAATCGTAGTTGCGCTAACGCCGCAGTGGATGAACACGAGAGCAGCTCAAGAATGCCACTTGGTGTGTTGTAGTAATGATTTGCATGTTCTTGAGCAGCAGATGTAGATGGAGGCCATGTTGAAGACGTTGCATTATTCGTTGCACCAGGATGTCCAAGTCCAAGTTGTCCCCCAATTCCTTCTCCTGGAGCAGGAAAATTCCCGTTAAAAGCTGCATTGAGATGATAGGCCAAATTGTGGATGTTGTCCATATGGGGGGGCGAGCTTGGAGTATAATAAGATCCAGCATCATGATGTGCAGCATGTGGTCTACCCCCAAAATAGGAGGAGATGGCAGGCGGCAAAGAGCCTCCTCCCACTCCCCAAGAACTCTCGGTTGCAGCTTCATTGCCTCCTCCGTTGGTCAACGGCGTCGCGTGAGCGGCCGCACCCGGTCCACCGTGAAAGGGCGTAAACGTAAAACTTTCGGTAGTACGAGCGCGAGGATGTTCATAATCTTTTTAGAACTTACAGATATTCATCTTGCAAGTCATCTGTAACCTGTTTCCCCCTGGAAAAAGGGGCCAGAGACGCTTCTCAAGATGAGTTACGGTAAGCCTTAATAATCAAGATCCTCGTGGTTAACCTTAGTTGTACCACACTTGCCTTCTGGACTAGCAGTCGGAGTCGTCCCACCTCCAGGGATGACAGGTAAGGAGCTCAAATTTGCAGAGGAAATAGAAGATCCACCAGACAACTGCTTTTGCGTTTGTTCGGGTCCTCGTGGAGGTCCATGTTGAAGATTTTCATCTTGTAGAAGTTCAACATGATCTCGATCTCCTGTATTAGAAGAAATTTAATAAGGGAAATCCATCTACATCTTCAGCCGATCTTGGCCCCCTTTTGTTCCGTCGAAAAACGAGACCAAGATGGATGCCTGTGTGTGATGAAGATGGAGAATTTCTTCTTGTAGCCTTAACTGTCGTGCTAGGAAGATTCAGACGCAAAACATTAGCTAGGACACTGGAGCCGTAGACGTCTGCACCACGATTAGCTCCTCCAAGAGCACCACCTCCAATGTTGGGATCATTCGGAAGACTCGAAGTTGATGTGGATGTTGATATTCCAGTGATGTAGTTCTTGTCCGTCTTTTTGTGAGGAGTTGTATTGTTCATCGTGTTCCCTCCACCTGCACCCGTTGTAGCTCCACCTTCTGAACCCGCTGAAGCTGCAGTATTCCCGAGAGCCGCAGCCACCATTTTGGTTGCTTTGTCGACGCTTTGCGCGGAGGGCAGCTGCATAGAACAGGACGTACGCATAGGGGGACACGATTGCCACTCCGCAGTCATGATACGGGATCGCGTCGAAGTTCCTCCAGCAGGAGAAGTGCCCGTAGTTGTACTTCCTCCAGCGACGTTGGCAGAACCAGTTCCACCACCAGAGGAAGCATTAAGTATCATACTTCCGCTTGTTCCGGAAGAAGTCGAAGATGTTGTAGTGCAACTCGTTGTATGAATTAGAGGTAGCTTTTTGGTGCTCGCTTACCCCGCTTGTTATGCCTTTCTCATCCTAAGGGAGAGAGGCATAAAAAGCGGTAAGAAAAGCGCCTTTAACCTATCCTTAAATGAATTCCACCAGCAGCAGCACCAGCTGGAGAAACGACTCCGAGACTTTCCTTCAATTGGTTCAGAAACTCTTGTGTTCCGGAACTCAATTGATGCGCGACCGAAGAACTGCTACTCGTACGATTCGGATACTGGTGTTGTTGTCCGCTAATAGTAGTTGTAGAAGTACTGGTGTCCACGACGATGCTAGCAGGAGGAATAGCAGGGTTCACATTCAGATTGTCTGCACTGCAGGAGTGACGAGTGCCTGTGCGGCTCATACTCTTCCTCATGCCGTCTATTAAAATGTTCAAAAAGGCATCCGTTGCCTTTCTTGTCAATGCTTCTTCCGAAGGATTCGTAGCTGTAGTTGATGTATTAAGTACGGGAGGATAATTAGGAAGATTTGTTACTGTTGTTGTACTGGAACAAGTAGTACCAGCACCAGCAGATGGAATCGCACCAGCGGGGACTGGTGGAATTGTACTTGTTCTTGGTACTAGTTGTAAAGCATTTGATGTTCCATTACTTGTTGTTGTGGTCCCGCTCCCTGGAGGTAGCAGTGCACCTGGTTGTACTACAAGTTGCGCTCCAGGAGCAGCAACACTCTTCAAACCCAGAGCCTCAGAAGCGCGGATACCAGCTTGGTCATCGAGAATCAGCGCCTTTTCGAAATCATGCAGACTCATTGTAGACCCAGTGCGCTCGTCACGCGTAGCCGTAGGACCAAGAAAGGAGGATCTAGGCAATAAACTGCAAGAAGCGAGAGAGAGATTGTCGAAGCTTTGCGTCATACGAGGACCTGGTCCAATACCACTTGTAGGTGCCATCCCTGCACCAGTAAGTGTATTTCCAATACCACTTGTAGGTGCCATCCCTGCACCATTAGGTGTATTTCCAATACTACTTGTAGGTGCCATCCCGGTAGGTCCCCTTTGAGCCTGTCCCTGAATCGAGCACAAAGAGCTAGAGGGTCCAGCACGAGAGAGAAGATTACTCAACTGCTGGTTTACTACCTGCTGTTGTTGATGAGATGAACTTGATGCTCCCAGCTGCAAAGATGCCGTTCGACCACCCAAAGACGATCCAGTCAACGAGCCAGACCCTTGAGAACCTTGAGGGTGAGGAACGAGTAGCGTATTTGTATTACTACAACTACTTCCGATCGTGGGAGCATTGTTGTTGTTCTGCAATATTAGTCCGACAGAACAAAACGGTGAGGTAGAAGAACTGCAGCTGCTACTGCTTCTCGGAAACCGGGTATCATTCTCCTGTCCTCCAATCGATTGCATACTGGATGTCAACAAAGCTCCCACTCCACCAGCTCCAGCAACAGTGTCATGTAGTTGATCTTTCTGTAGATGTCCAGGGTACAATCCTGCTCCAGCACCAGTCCTCGTGTCAGAAGATGTAGAAGTATAACTTGTAGTTCCTCCACCAAATCGATCCACTTGTTCTAGAAACATATCATCATCTTCATCTTCCATAGGCTTTCCGCGTGCAAAGATGGCTGCCGCACTGGTGCTGGATCTGGGAAGGTTTGCTTTCTTCGTTCCATGTAGAAGTCCTCCTCCAGCAGCATCTCCAACAGGGGAAGCCGAAACATCATCGACAACGTGGTGATCAAAAGGTTGCTGACTGATTCCACTAGGGACGTCCACGATAGATTGGCAGTTGTGCGAACTGAGGTCCGCGAAGGAGGAACCTCCACCACCTGGACATGGGTAGGTCAGGAGCTCATTGTCATCTTGTTCTACTTGGGCTTGTTGTACTACTAGAGCATCTACTTCTGATGTGCCGGCTTTGCTACCTGCATCTTTTGCATCTTCAGTATATCCTCCAGCTTGACGTCGAGCAACACCTCCACCACCAGCTGCACCAGCTTCAGGTGAAGGATAAGAAAATGTGTTCATCAATTCATCATTCTCGTCCTCGACGCGTTGATTCATGTCTTCCTCTTCAGTAGGGAAAGGAGTGTCATCTGCTCCTCCGGCAAACGTCGGAGTCGTGCTGTGTTCGGAGACCTGTTGCTCGCGTCGAGGCGTGGAAGATCGGCTAGATGAAACTCCACGTCGACTTCGGAGGTCCCCTTTGTTCGCCAGATGACTGATTCGCGCGTGCTGCTTAAGAGGTGAAAGTAGAGCACTGTTGCTATTTCTTGTAATCGGGCGATTGAATGGGGTAAACGGAGCAGAAGAAAAAATGTCATCCTCCTCAGGAGCAGAACCCTCTTCAAAATTATGGGCGAACCAACGTCCGACAACTTGGTCGCCTGCTTCGGAACCATCATCTTCATTATAGTCGGTGTAGTCTACTGCTTCCTCTTCACGACAAGGAGATGTTGGGACGATTGTTCTTGACGTCATAGTAAAACTCTCATAGTTGTTCTGCTTCAATACTGGTCCAGATGGATGTTTTTTTTCTTGTAGTTCTTGATCACGAGCACCCTCTTCATCAGAATGTTCTTGCTTGTCCAGGCTTTCTTCACGATCACGAGCACCTTCTTCATCAGAAGGCTGTTGTAATTCCTGTCTCGGGGGCATGAGGCTTTCGCGCATCGCGATATCTGACGATGCACGTTGCACGAGGTGGACCATACTCATGCCATCTTCAGCCATCAAATGACGTTCGCGGACCCGCGTGGCCGACGAAGCACGACGACGTCGTGACCCAGAAGGGGAAGGTACGGAGTCTGTCAACATTTCGATTTCCGTTACAGCTATAAAAATATTTCCTAAAAGTAAAAGGTCTTAAGCAGGAATGAGAAAAAGGAGAGGTCGTTGTTATTTTCTAGTTCTTGAGTAGTACAAATTCGCACTTGAGAGCCAATCGTGACTTTTGATTCTTAGTTAATCATAATCACCCAAAAAAATAATTTTGACTATTAGTGTCAGTAAAACCACACTCAAAAACACGGCTAAATCTTTAATTTCAATTTCTTGGTACTTAGTTGGACAACTGTTGGTTGTTCTTGTTATCTGCTCCTAGCACAATTAGGGTACCGTACGTTGGATCTATATATAATAGGTATAGTTTTCAAGCACTCCTCGACTAAATTATCGGGGCGTCCGTGCTTTCTGCCGTGCTGAGAGTAGATCACAGTCAAGTAGGAGATGCAATAACCCACCTGGAGGAGCAGACCCAACTAGAAAAAAGAAAGTAGACCCAAGTCAAGTAGGAGATTCAATAAAGATTCTTCTTCTTCTATCATAGAATCTTGTTATGACGAGGGAGGTTCTACACGATGATCTTGCTGTTACATTGATTTTAGAATGAAGAAATTATGCAGTATGAGAGGAGAGTTACTACATAAAGTTTCGTTTCGGCTTTGTGTTTTGATCACATCACTCACAATCAATGATCTCAAGGGATACGAGGTTTTTATGAATATAAGCAGATTATTAAGGGTAAGTAGATGTGTTGGTCAAGGTCATAATCCTCGAAATGTCACAAAGATCACAAGGATAAAGATCAGCAAAATGACCAAGATCGCCAGGCAAAAGGTTACCGGAGCACCATCCAAACGCCCGACGGGTTTACCGTCGCGCGGGTGTCTCTGGCTTCTCCTCTCTCTCTCGTTTGTGGCTCAAGCCTCCCAATACAGTCAAGGACAAAACAGCACCGGAATGATCTCAAAGATAACCTACAGACCTAAATGCATATAGTTCCAAAAACAGTGATCATCAGGCAAAGGACCTTCAACGTATTCAGATAGAAGAAATGATGAATGTTTCATAGCTGTAATCAGGTTCATAACGTACTGTCAGTTCTGATCAATGATGAGAATCAACATAGGATGATCGTATGAATCAATGATGATAGCATAAGCGTTTCCATATGAAAGTTTCCCCATGCAACATGATATCCCAATGATGAAGCTGAGACTTCCTCCATGTAACCCCAATGAACATCCACAGGGATCAAAGCAGCCAGAGATCATTAGTCTCAGGCTGTGAGTGCAAATTGTGCAAACAGTATCACTCTCAAGTGTTTCTCACCGAGAAACTAGACGCGACTTAACAGTCTGTGTTCGAATGTATCCAACACTACTTTGACCCTTGAGCTAAGTATAGAGTAGAAATCCATCTAGAAACAACTTTTCAAAATGTCCTGCGATGCGAAAGAAATTTCGAAGAAACTCGGACAGAAGTCCGACTGGCGAGCATGGCAACTTGCCATACGTCAGGAAGCTAGCCGTCTCGGCCTGCTTCAAAACTACACGAATGTAGTCGGCATTCCGGCAGCTCCTCATGGTATTCCTAACGGAGTTACCAATCGGGAGGAAACAATTCGGCAGAAGTGGCGCAACCTGAAAGATGCGATTATTCGTAGTCTGAAAGGTGCCGCTGCGTCGTTCATCAACAACCAGAACGATAATGGGCAGGTGGATGCGATGGATGCAGGTGAGGTTGTTGTGCTCCTTCGTGATGTAGGACACTTCGATCAAAACAACCGTCAGGAACAACGGATGAAAGTAAAACCGCTTACGGATGGCGTGTTGAAGTTCCACAACGCGGATCAACCTGCAGATGTCACAGGATTCTTGTCGAAAGTCCGAGACATCATGAACCAGTCGCCCACCGTGTACCCGCCGGAAGCAGGAGTGCCAGAAAGTGACCAACAAAATGGTGCACTGCTACAGAAGTTGCCAGAGCTGTTCTGCAAGAACTTCAAGGCAACGATCGAACGCATGCAGGAAGAAGATGGTCTGACATTTGACCAGATTGGTGACCGACTTGAAAAGCGTCTTGCGACGTTGATCGAGGAGGGAACCTACAAAGTTGAGAACGATTCCTTCGGGAAGGCGTTCCCGGTCAATGTTCAGGAGACCTCGAATAAGCGTTCTCGTGAAGAGGAAGATGACGAGGAAAAGGCCAATGAAGGTGGTAAGATCTTTCTGTCTAAAAGTGCTCTCAAGCGCTTCAAGGCAAACACAAAGAAGAAGATCGCCGCCGAGGTCTATGCCTCCAATTCGAACGGCAAAGGAAAGCCGCAGAACAAAAATAATAAAGGTTCTGGAAAACAAGATACCCGTCCAGTCTGTTGGATCTGCAACAAACCGGGTCACAAATCCGCGTCTTGTTGGAAGAATCCACAGAACCAGGCAAACTGGAACTGGAACACCAATTCCCAATCTAGTAGTGCTATGGGTAAAGGTGGAAAGGGTAATGGCATGGTTCACATGTCCCAAGTTGCGGAGCTGTGGCAAGCTCTCAACGGCGGAAAGCAGAGCTGAGTTGCGGAACCGGTGGAAAGCGGATTTTGCTCGCTGAACTTGGATGAAGATGAGGGTGAAGAAATAAACGTAAATAATACAGGGGAGGTAAAACTTGTGGGACATAGTCTTTCAACTAGTTCCATTACTGCAAGAGAAGAAGTTAGTCTGGTTGATAGCTGTGCAAACAAATACCTTTCAAGACACAAGGATGACTTTAGTGAAATAACTATGAGAACTTGTAGGATTACTGGTAGCGCTGGAAGTAAAGACGGAAGAGTAGGAAAACTAAAGTCAAACATCTTAGGGCTCCAGTATGGTGTTTATTATGATTCACTACCAAAGGACTTAGATCGTATTATACCTTGGTTAGGTGAAGGGAACTGCTCGCAATTAGGATGGGAATTCAACTTCAAAGGCGCAGGTGGTTGTCTCGTACATACGGACACCGGCCAGGCCATACCCATAAGAAGTCATCCACGCTTGCAGCTTCCCATACTTGCATGCAACTTATTTAAAGAAGAGACTGATAGTGGTTATATTTGTTCAACAGTAGAAGAAGGAGTCAGTAGTTGTTACCTTACAAGACTCGAACTTCATAGAAGATGTGGGCACTTTCATATAGATGGCCTCCAGGTAAATTGCCCTGAGTGTGATCTACATAAAGGCCAACGCGCACCACATGCAAAAGCTAGAGATACTTCGAACTACAAACCTGAACCATTGAAGTTACTAGCAATCGACTTTGCTGTTGGAATCAAACCCGTATCAGTCAGGTCAAAGAGATGTGTATTAGTGATCATCTGTGATGTAATTAAGAAGGTGTTCTGTCGACCGCTTAAGCTGAAAAGTGACTGTGTGGAGGAAATAGAAGAAGTTATCAAAGGCATTCGCCAGGACTACTCCTTATCACTTGATGACAAGGTAGTGTGGTTCCTCCGGAGGGATGGAGAACCTGTCCTGAGCAGTGATGACATGACCAAAGTTATGCAATCGCTGCGAGTCTCAGACAGTCCGGCTGTTCCTTATAATCCGGAGATGAATGGGACCTGCGAACGTTTTATGCGGACTTTGTTCGGCAGTGTACGCACAATGCTGACTAAAGTTGATAAACGCCTCTGGTGTTACTGCGTCGAGTACGCTGGTGACTGCTGGGATCGTTTACCGCATAACTATGCAAAAATGCCTCAACATGATGGAAAGAGTCCAATTGAAATCTTAGAAGAAAGGACTGGTAGAAACTCATCGAAGAGTTCAATCGGCATGCTCCGCCGATTTGGTTGTCTAGTTTACTTTCGTGAACAAATTCAAGCCAACACTCCTGAACCCAAGCTCTCGGCCAAGTACCGCCGTGGCGTCTTCCTTGGACTCTGTCCGAAGTCGTCTGGTTGGTTGGTTGGAACTTTCGCTCATGACGATCGTTGCAAGCTTGGACATCGATGGGCGGAATACTCTACCCTAGATGTAAAGTTCAGAGAGGACTATCTAATTAAAAATATCGATTGGCTTTTGCCAGATCAGAAGGGCATCTACATTGAGTATGACGAACTGGAAAATCTGCAGAGTGGCGCGTCGTCGCTGGGCTCCCCCTTGCTTGGACAGTCAGTGCAAAGGCTGGATCATCAATCGGGGTTCTCTGGCACGGAGCACATTCCAGGTGGACCGACCGCGATTTCCGACGAATTATTTATTGAGACACTGGATAAAGTAGAGGAATCCAACGCAGCTGACTCTCCAAAAGGTGTTTCACTTGAGGAGGGGAATGCTGAAGCGAAGGATCGCGAGACATCTGCTCCGCTAAGTCCGTCTAAGTCGAAAGCGCCTTCTCCAGCACGTGTTGTGGCAGGCGAACGCCGTACACACGTCAAGAAGCGTGGCCGACCAAAAGGAGCGAAGGACAAAGCAGGCAGCAGGGTTCGAAGAACAAAGAAACAGTTAGAAGAACTGAGAAAGAATGTGGCGCTGTTCGCTAGTGCAGTAGGTGGCACGTGTGAATTAGACGAAGATGAGGAATTCGTCGAATCATATGTGATTTTGTCCGTTGCTCAAGCACTCAAGTCTCCTGATGCCGACAAATGGCGGGAGGTTATTGACAAAGAGCATGCGAGACTGCTAGCCTTTGAGACGTGGAAAGAAGCTTCTGACGAGGAGCTTGCGACCGCGCGACAGGCTCTACCAATTGCCATAATTCTAACTATTAAAAGATGTGGAAGATACAAGGCTCGCGCTTGTGTCCTCGGTAATCTAGATCGTTCAGGAGAGCTAAACACCTTTGCTCCCGTAGTTTCACACGCCGCTAATAGGCTGCTCCTGACATCTGCTGCGTCAGAACAGGACTATGTGATCCCGTTCGATTTAGATTCTGCGTTCCTCAATGCTGAACTCGATCGCGATGTCTTCTGCCGTCTCCCACCCATCTGGGCAGAGAAGCATGGACGCGAGATCGTGAAGCTCAAGAAGGCCTTATACGGCTTGAAGGACGCACCACGAGCATGGTTCAAGAAATATCACGACATACTAGCCAGTATTGGCTGGGAGCCGTGTGATTCTGCGCCAGGCTTATGGAGAAAGCCGAGTGCGAAGGTACCTGGGAAGTTCCTCAAGATGTCAGTCTATGTTGATGACAATCTTGCAACGGGTCCTGATCTTGATGAGCTCAAGACCGAACTAGAACTCATCTTCTCGCGTGCCCCTGGCCGTGCGATTGATGTGGAGTCCGTTCCAACCCCTTGGGGTCAAACGTGGCTCAGGTTCGACTTCTTAGGTGCCATCGTGTACTACTGCCGTGAAGCTCGAACATTTCGGCTCAATATGGAGGAGTACATTGATAAAATCGCAAAGAAATTCGAAATTGATGTCGGAAAACCGGTTTACTCGCCCAATTTTGACGAGTCGGCTTTTCTTGAGGAGGGGATCAAGATAGTCGAAGGGTATCCCTTTCGTGAGGTAGTTGGTGCCTTGCTATGGGTAGCTGTAACCGCGCGCCCGGACATTTCTGTACCGGTGGCAGCATTGGCTAGACATGTCAGCAAACCCGCGTCAACAAGAATGGTTAAAGCAGCCAGAAAAGTGCTAAAGTATCTGGTGACAACGAGAGACCAAGGACTGGAATACTCACCAGAACAAGAAGAAGAATTCAATAGAATCTATTCAAAGTTACTACCTGAAGGCAGAGATATGCCAGAGGTGAATATCTTTAGTGATGCAGGTTTCGCCAACTGCGCAAAGACTATGAGAAGTACAAGTGGATCGATCATGTATTTCAAAGGCGTTCCAATTGCTTGGAGAAGTAACCGACAAACTGTCCGTGCCTACTCTACGGCTGAAAGTGAATATATTGCAGCTTCTGACACTATCGTGCTTAGTGAACTGCATGACTTTACAGACTTCTATAGGCCTCTACCAACTCAGTTGGTACACACACAGAACGGCTTGTCTCCCTCTTTAGACAATGCTGTGCTCTGGATCGACAACCAATCCGCGATCACAACAGCCAAAGCAACTGACACACGCCCGAAGAGTCGCCATTATGCACTTCGCTACTTGCGTGTGCGTGATGCGGCCAGTAAGATAGTTTTCTGTCCAACTAACTTAATGAAGGCTGATGGCTTAACTAAGTTAGAATGTAGTTCGTCTCAACGTAGACTACTACTTCACCATATAGATAACCCGATAACTAAAGTTGAGTATGATGATTGTGATTCCTCAGACGATGAAACGAATGGGGATGATTTAGCTTACTATAGTGTAGTATATTCGGTTTACTTTGGTTTCTAGCCGAGTATACCGTAGCCATAGAAGAGTAGTTAGGAGATATGACTTCCGTGGTAGTCCAGAAGACTAGGGACTTCGACACGCAACGATTGAGGAGGGGTGTTGGTCAAGGTCATAATCCTAATGGATTCACAAAGATCACAAGGATAAAGATCAGCAAAATGACCAAGATCGCCAGGCAAAAGGTTACCGGAGCACCATCCAAACGCCCGACGGGTTTACCGTCGCGCGGGTGTCTCTGGCTTCTCCTCTCTCTCTCGTTTGTGGCTCAAGCCTCCCAATACAGTCAAGGACAAAACAGCACCGGAATGATCTCAAAGATAACCTACAGACCTAAATGCATATAGTTCCAAAATCAGTGATCATCAGGCAAAGGACCTTCAACGTATTCAGATAGCAGGAATGGTGAATGTTTCATAGCTGTAATCAGGTCCATAACGTCTTGTCAAGTTCTGATCAATGATGGGAATCAATGTAGGATGATCGTATGAATCAATGATGATAGCATAAGCGTTTCCATATGAAAGTTTCCCCATGCAACATGATATCCCAATGATGAAGCTGAGACTTCCTCCTTGCAACCCCAATGAATATCCACAGGGATCATTTCGCCAAGTGGTCAAGTGTCTCAGTTCAGTTTCTCCGGATCTGAATGACGCAGGGTTCGAATCCGACTGATGTCAGAACTCGGCACACCCGTCACTGGGAGGGCTAAGGAACGGCATCCATGCAGCGAAGCCGCCGGGCAAGGCCTGTGTACGAGGTAAGACACGGCGACCCAGAGGAAGGGCCCGGCCCGTCCTGTGCTCGCCCCGGAGAAATGACCAACCAGAGATCATTTGTCTCAGGCTGTGAGTGCAAATTGTGAAAACAGTATCACTCTCAAGTGTCTCCTACCGAGAAACTAGACGCGACTTAACAGTCTGTGTTCGAATGTATCCAACAAGATGAAAGATACATCTACTCCATTCATATCACTATTATGCTTCGCATGGAAAATACAACTCCTGCTTTACAACTTAAGCAAATATAAGGTAAGATTTAAGGTGTCCTAGAGGTCCGGTTTGATGTACTCCGGCCAGTGCAGGTTTCCAATTGTAAAAATTGTAAATTGTAAAAATTTTTTTGAGAGGAAAATTTTCAAAGATAAATTTTCAAAATCACGGTAGCTTAAGCTTAAGCGAGTCTTTTCACACGTAGCATTGTACACTTTTTATACTTACAAAGAGTATCTGAGTACACCTCCTCTTGCACTGTTTGGGTTTTGGTTTGTTGAAGATGGGTCTCAAATGGTGTTCGTGGTGACCACAAGGGAAAAAAAATCTTCTTGATCTCAATTTTAATCTTTCTTTGTTGATCTTCTCTTCAACATTTCTTGTGGATCCAAAAATTCGCGTACTTGATGTACTTCTTTGACTTTGTTGTTCTTGCTGCAATTAATTAAGTAGATCTTGTGTCAGTTTTCTAGAAAGGGCTGTCTTCGGATTCGTGTTAGATCTTTCGAATGGATAGGATAGGATAGGAGCTGGCTCGCCTCGAGGAGGTGAGCATTCACTACTTTGAAAACGCCGAAATATTAAAAGAATCTACTTTACTAGACCGAGGAGACTAGAATCCTTTATGTTTTCCAAGTTCAGCAAATCTGTTTTACACTGATAGATTTCACTCAAACTGCTTCTTGCTCTTTCCTTAGACGATTTCTGGTTCCAGAAGATCTGATGCTTCCGCCGCCGCCCAAGCGCAAGCATCTTCTAATATCTTTTGTCTGTTCAATATCCTTGCTACTGTCTATTTGATGTCTTCAGAGAGATCAAAAATTCTATGGTCCGTATTTTGAATTAGATCACAGCGAAGTCCATGATCTCAATTGTGTACTTACTTATACTTGCTCAAGTCCCAAACCCAATTAGTAGTATCTAAATCTATTCATTGCCATAACCATTCAAAGGTGCTTCGATGATGAAGTGAGGTACATGTACAACAGTATTAAGCTTCGATATTAAAAAAAATGTCGCATACATGATTCTAGAAACTCTACTGTCAAGAATGACATCAATGTCTACTTCTTATCTACATCTTATCATGTCGTCCTCTTAGTAATTTATTATGTTTGTAACCACTCAAACAATGTTAAGCTTTCGTTTTTTCATTACTGTTCATGGAAGGTCGGGTTCCAAAAGAAGTATTCATTTCGTTTATACTACAGTACAAAAGGATCTAGATGTTGTTCACCTGGAATATTTTCATCTCAATATCAATTTTTCACTTACTTGTTACACCAAGAACAATATCAGAAATCAAACAAACGACTCCACGTCCGTGGTGTAAAAAATGTTCCATTTCCAAATCGAAATCCATTTCCAGTCGAATACATATATATAAAGTAAATTTGGTCTTAGAAGATTCAGATTGATGCAGCTTGCTTGGAAAATTAACAGGAGGACTTCTAGCTGAATAATGATGAGAGGACTAGCCTTTTCCGACGTCCTTAACCATAACCCTCTCTCTTCATAGTTACTCTGTCATACAAGATGCTTGAAAAATTGACAGGAACAGTCACCTTCTCTTTAACGTTGCATCGCCACACCCTTTCTAGCGTTGCGTCTCCGCTCCATCAAACGAAGAAAACGTCGTTGATGGTCTCAAGCCGAACAATGCAGCATTCGAGAGTGAAGCCGTGGTGCTTGCTGTTGCGCTTTTAGTTTGGCCAAAGGGCAGTAGATGAGTTGGCTGTACGTAAACTCGTTCTTGCATCATCGTGGAGGAGGGTACGCAAACTTGTTGCATTGCAGAAGGAGATGATTGTTGTTGTTCATTTGTCATCCCTACAGTAACAGTTCCTCCTGTTGGAGGCTGCTGCTGCCCATTGGTCGTGCTGAAGAGGAACTGACGTAAAGCTGGAATGCCCACCTTTGGATTAGGATTCATCACTATGGAAGTACTGCCTTTCGCCCCTCCACCTCTACAACTAGTTGTAGTATTTCCACCAGGAGCCATTGAGATCCTAGGTGTTGTTGTAGATGCACCGGATGTTGTACTAGCTCCAACAAGAGGACTAGATGCCAGAGTGGACGATGTTCCAGGTGTTCTACTTGCACCTCCCATTGAAAGCTCCTGCATCCTTGGTGAAAATGCAGGTACTGCTGTAGTAGAGTCGGCCGTTAGCGGTATAATTGTGGATGCTCCAGGACTAGAAGCAGCTTGTCCTCCAATAGGACCAGGGCCGTTCAATGAAATTCGAGGCGTCGTGTTCATCATAGCTGATGCTGAAAACTTGGGAAAATTCAACTTCTTCAACATGATCGGATTTTCTGGATTCGTAGTTGTAGCAGGAACAGTTGTAGAAGTAGGACTTGTAGCAAACGACCCACCAAAAACGGGGACTTGTTCTAGTCCTCCAGCAGATACTCCCTGCTGATTGAAAGACGAAGGCCCTTCGTCATCAACCTCCATCGACGTGCTGTTGGCAAGACTGTACTTGTTCTGTACCTCCAGCACTTGATGTACGATGTTATTGTCAACAACATCTCGACCTTGTACTTGTAGGTCCTTAGTAGTACTAGGCAGTGCCGAGTTAAACGGTAATGCGAAGATCGGATTCAAATTTGGCTGCACCGCTGTCCCTTGGATCAACGTAGGAGGTACCGGGAGAACCGGGTTGAGTAGATTTCCTAGGAGGTCTCTAGGAGTCGTCGCCAACATACCATTTTTTAGGTCTCTAGGAGTCGTCGTCATGAAGATAGTTTTACCTGCTTGTGTCGGCATACCATTTGTCAGCACAGCATTTTTTAGGTCTTGAGGATCGTAGTCCTCCTTCGACTTGTTTCTGTAATCTTCACCTTGTGAATTAGCGTGCGCTAGAATGCATCTCGGTCCCCTCATCTTGGCCCCTTTTACCTTGTATTTCACGAGAATACAAGGGAAAAGGAGACCAAGATGCCGAGAATGATGGACACTAAATGTTGACCATAAGTGAAAGTGATTGTAGATTCGGTAGTTCTACTGTCGGAGTCGGCGCTGATGTCTTTGGCTTTTCTTCGTTGTTATTCTTCAAGCCTAGACGTGGAGAAAACAGTGGACTCTCCAATGGCTTCAACAAGGGCTCCCCTGCTGCTTCACGTCCACCAAATACCTTTAAGGAGGAACGTGGAGAAAGGCTTCTTGGTGTTTCCAACATCTTCAGAGGAGATACATCAACTGCGACACCAGAACCCAGACCACCGAGACCAAGACCTGCTCCAAGGCTTGCTGCGGCAGCGTTATCGCGAAATTAAAGCTATCCACTATTCATCTTTCAGCTGCATCCTTGAAAGGTAAAAATATGGAACAAGAGAGAGTATTGCTCCCCTATAAACCCTAAACCCTGCTACGTACGTTGCAAGGATGGACTTGAAAGATTAAGATGAATCAGTGAGAGCCTTAATGAAAAGCGGCTGTCCGAACAAAGTTTTGGTGCATCTGATTAATAGTAGAGCCGAAAATTGAAGCGTCCGTCTTTGCACTTGGTCGAAAAGCACATGGCACACCAAGACCTCCAGGTTGGTCCAATTGATTCATGTCGTGAAGAAAAATATTCTCATCTTCAAGTGCTCCTCGAGGCAAAGAAGTGCTGTTGGCGGCAAGTCCTCCACTACCACTCCCTCTGAATGATGGAGACGACCTCCTTGCTTTCGTACCCACACCAAGCGAAGAAACCCTGCTTTTTACGGATGTTGATGTTCGTGAGGATCGCTTCCCTCCGACACCAGGTGTCGACGTCGTCGTGGCTCCTCCTCGTCCCACTGGAGAAGGAGATGCGGTTGAAAAGTTTGCGGTCTGACTCTTTGCGATTCGTGCGTGGCCTCGCAACCTAGTCAGGCGCTTCCTCGCTTCTGCTGTCCACCCTAGGTGGCTGTCGTGGTCCCCCAGGATCAATTCTTTGGTTGGATGAACGACGTTCCGCAAATCGGACAGAATGTTCTCTTTGCTAGCGCGTATTGGAATAAACAAAGCTGGATCCTCTGGTGGGTGATGTTGTGCTAACCGGTCAAGCGGATCGGGTTCAGACAACTGCTCGTCTTGCTGTTCCTCGTCTTCAGCAGGGTCAGGAGTCATCATCGTCTCTACATCTTTAACATCAGCGTCAGGAGGATTTAGATTTCGTAGAAGAAGTTCTTCTTGTGCCCCCTGCGAAGACGAAGACGACTTCATATTCTTGATATTTACAGGTAAAAGTCGTGCGGGTGGCAGCGAGAAGACTATAGGTGTAAAGGGAGCTCCTTCTTTGAACACAGGCACAGAGTTGTTGGCACAGGTCTTCTCCATGTTCAGAGTTGTAGTTGGCACAGGAGGCACCGTATCTTTAGCAGCATTGCCCAATACTAGACCGCCCGAACCAGCAGCAGCTTTGTTCACCGGCTCCACGTTATTTTGTGTCGGAACAGACTCCTTCTGATCCTTCAGATTCGTCTCAACTTTATGCGTTTGTCCTGCCAAGCGAAATTTCGGCAAATCGCGTTGGATTTGGTCTTCCTTCAGACCACTTAAGGCACCGCCACCGCCAGAAAACAAGCCAAAAGTATTCGTATAGTTTTTCAACAACGTATTGGAGGTCGCGGTCGCGGAGGTGGAGGAGCTGGAGGTGATACTAGGATCGGCCAGCGTTATGAGCGTGCCTGAAGCTTGTCGTACGCTGTCTATCTTCACACCAGCACCAAAACCTCCAGAAGAGGAATCAGTATTCAGCAGTGGCAGCGTTGGAGCCGCATTTAGTTCTCCAGCTCCATTTCTAGCAGCAGCATGACTAGCTCCAATTGTAGTTGTAGTGGAAAAAGATGTACTAGTATTGTTTCCTAATTTGAGCAGGTAATCCGCTAAAAGTTGTTTGCTCTGGGCTAAGACCTCAGGGCCCTCTGCATGCATAGACTCAACACCAAACAACTGCTCCTGGTGTGGTCCAGAAGTAGGGGAAGAAGAACCTTGTACTGCTTTAGAAGAAGTACCACGACTCCCAACACTGCTGCTTCTTTTTTGATTTTGAAAAGTACTAGGTACAACTTCAACAACGTGTCCTAAAGGAGGATTGGAGCGCCATGAGCGAACCATTTCTTCCACTGCGCGATCGGACACAGGCAGTGCGCGCGATAGAGTCTCTCGAACGCGAGGCCGGATCACATCTCCAGTACAGAAACGCTGAACTGTACTCTTGTTTCCACTTATTTTTAGAGCTCACCCGAATTTATCGTGAGATTCATCTTGAAGCTGTTCGTGTTCTACGTACCCTTATCCTTACGAAACAGCTCCAAGATGCTTCAAAAGATTAATAAGATGGATATTATGGATTAGCATTAGCGTAAGCCTTAATAATTGCACAACTGGAGGAGTGTTTGACTTTGATGTAGTAGTCGAGTTTAGGTTTGCTCCCTGCTTCTGTTGCCCTTGCGCTTTCTCCAATTCCTGAGTGCTGTTTTTCGAGGATGACACTCGAATCTCTGTTGCTTGCAAGTTATACCCAAAACGGGTGTTCGCATTTGTCGTAGTTGGTTCACCACCTGCAGAGCCTCCGAGTTCATCCCTCAGTTGTTTCGTGGAAGGTGCACCCAGAAGAAGCTCTTTCAAATTAATCCCAGGCGAACTGGACCGTGAGCGTCGTTCTCTTTCGATTTCGGCTCTTCTTAGAGGTCGTTGGCGCGGAATTACCTTCCTCAAAATGTTGGACATCCCTGGCTTTTCTCTTTTCGAGTACTAGGAAAAGAGCCAAGCCACGGATCATGTTGGATGTGTGGAATGTCCTAATGTCGATGGACCAAAAATATTTCTCAAAAAACAAAAGTAAAAATTCGGATGAAGGGCTTAACTTTTGAGACTCACGTCTCTCCATAGCAGGCTCACTCCGGTCGCGCGCCCTACCAGTTTCTGGCGTCGTGTTCAACTCCAACTCGTATTCTAATTGCATCTCCTTCTGCAAACTCGAAGCGAAAGGAGACATGTATAAAGGTCTCGGGGAAGTTGATGTGGTCGGCAAAATTGTCGGACCAAACACAGTAGAAGAGTTTGTCGGAGCAGTAGCCGCGGAAAGTAGATTGCCACCAGCGGTCGTCGTGATGGTCGGACCAAGGTCTCCGATATGCAACTCATGAGGGAGTGTGTCTCCTAGGACGTCGGTTACCGGCAAATGGTCATACATGGTTGTGCTGGAATAACCGAAGTTGCTGGCTCCCAAACGCGCATCCCACGTATTATCCAGAATATTCACTGCGCGACCCGTAAAAGTAGACGTTTTCTTATGACTTTCCTCTTTCAAAGATGCTGTCGCAGTGTTGCTCGTAGTGCTGTTGGAGTTCTTGTTGGCCGTGGTGGGCTTGGAATTGGATTCCACTGGCAAGGAAATATTCAACAAGCTGACACCGGAGTCTCTGCTTATTGTCGAATTTGGCACGACATTGTTGTTCCTCGCGGCACTCATTCTAATGACCAAGGGCATCTCTGGCGGCTTGGCGTTTAAGAGGGCAGCCAGGTTCTCTCTCAGCTCAGCTGAAGTTTTAGTTTCATTTGCTGACATAGTCGTATCGGTTGTAGCTTCTGCTGAACCTGCTGAAGTCGTTGCCGCTGCAGTCGTGGGATTGAGTGAGGGAACTTCGGTGGATGGAGAGACCACGACTCTACCGAGTGTAAGACCATCAGAAGCAGCAGCACGACTTTTCCGTCTCTGTTCCTGACCAAAGGAATACGATTCAGCTCCAGTAGCGAGTGTAAGACCTGAGAAGAAACCTTGTTGAAGACCTTCCTTTTCCGTACGACCTTCAGCCTCTTCACCTAGTCCCTTAATATTTTTACTGTCGCTCCCGTTACTTCTGTTGGCGCGGTGGTCTCCTGTTGAGGTAGACGTTCTCATCACTTCTTTCTCCCAGAAATTCAAGAATTCAGCACGACTTTGTCTTGTCTTCTCGACTCGTTCCTGCACCGTTGAAGTCGCTGTAGCAATAGCAGGAGCATTTTGAATAGTAAAAGTATCTTCTTCACGAGCTACAGCTTCTTCATTCGATCCGTGACGAGGAGAATTGGACAAGAGCTTTTCTCCTTGACGAGGAGATTCTCTTTCTCCTTGACGAGGAGAAGTAGTACTAGCCGGTTTAGTGGACGCACGGGCGGGCGCACTAGTAGAAGTAGAGCCTTTACTGGAGATCCTTGGAGATGTTGCACTGGATGGACGAGGCGATCGTTGCCACGCACCTCCAGGAGGAGGACCTTGAATTTCGACAGGAGCACCTCCAACTGCACCTCTGACAGCAGCTGGGGACAATGCCTTCTTGTTCGTCTTGACAAGATCTCGATACTGTTCATCGGTCAGAAAGAAGGAAGTTTTTGATGACACTTTCGACGTGGTCGGAGGTAGATGAAGTATAGCTGCTGCATCGGTTTTTTTCGAGGTTTTTGGCGAGGATATTTTTCCACCAGAAGTTGTAGCAATTGTTTTTTTCGAAGCAGCGGGAGATCCACCAATGGGGGTCCTCAGCACTTTCTTCGGAGCTTCTTGCTCACGAGTCTCCGCAGCAATGGATTTGCGGATTGCTTTCTGTTTACGCGCATTATGTTCATCATGATCCGAATGCTCGATATGCAGGACCTCGTCTTCGTCTAGGAAGTTATGTAGGGATTGCTCTACCGCTCCTGCTGTCTTATCCCAAAAATGACGCAATGTTTCCCCAATAGTCTCGTCTTCCGCTTCATCTCTTACAGCTTGTTCTGTCGATCCATTCTTATCTGCTCTAGCATCTCGTATAGTAGAAGTAGGAGAAGGCTCCCTTGGCTCGTCTCCTGGGATATCATCTGAGATAAAAATTTTCTCGCCTCTACTTGGAGACACAGGAGACGAAAATTTTTCCTCCATCCTACGGCTCATCTCCCTCTTGTCTCGTGTGGAAGTACTAGGCTTATATCCGCTTCCATCAGCAGAGAAATTGCGAGGCCTCATCCTTTCAAAGATGTGATCACCGTAATCTTCACTCATTTTGTCTTTATTGTTACACAAAATTGATCACAGCAGAGAGACCTACGTGGTTGCTTGACAGTGAAGATGTTGGTTTAGAAGTACTTAGGTAGTACTTCTACACCCCTGCTCCTGCAGCAAATAGAGAAACTAATTTTTAAGGTTAAACTAGTACGAGCACACTTTTAGCAGGCTTATAAACATCAAGATAATTACTTTGATGAGTGGACTACACGGTGAGTAGTAAGGTGACCAGCGTCCTCATAATTTAGGTACTTTCTTACTTATCAATATATTACAAAATAGTGGTGGAGCTAACCCGACTAGGTGGAAAGGACCAAAAAAGGAAAAGAACAAAACGCGAAGGTACAAGTTTTGGTTTATCGGTTAAAAAGCTAATCATATGTTTCTTATACTTACATACAATGTTGGTCTTGGTAGGGAAGGAGTGACTTGTTTTGGGGTGAAATATTGTGGTTTAAACCGAAAAATCATGATTGATCGATGCGTCCCCACTGAGAAAAAATAAGAATAGTCCAACAAGATTGGGGCACGAGAAGAAATCTTTAAGTTATCCGATCTTTAACATCAAGACAGGAGCAGGAGACTTTCATCTTTCAAGGAATACCGCAGGAGACTTTCAACCTCTCTCAGGTGGACGGGCTTTCTTTCGAGAAATGTACCAGACTTTCTCTCAGTCTCAGGACAGACTTCTTATCTCTTCAGTGACTCTGACTCTGAGAGTCTACTTCTCGGATAAGCCTAGTACACCTGCTAGACAAACTCCAGAGGGCGAGGACCACATCAAACCTAATCTATAAGAAGTCCACCACCACGTAAGGTACACAACTCCTCAATCTCAACAACATACAACTCACTGTCACTTTCTCATCCTGCTCACAGAAGTTAGTTTGGATTTGGATTTGGAGAGTACAGACAATCAGAAATATACTTCTACCTCTTCATGTCGATCATACCTGAAACAGACCCCCAGAATGAAAGGTACCTCCCGACAGAAATGAATACTTCTCTTCCGGATCTTCTCTGCTCTCTACTCAAATCCCTACAAGACAAGAAAGAGCTTATACTCAATCTTGTACAACTACAGAGCCACTTTTTATCTTTATGTCGATCATGAGCGCGCGAGCTCGACATGAGGCCGCTCAAAATCATAATGAGGGCTCTCAGCTACCACTACCGGGCACATTCATGGACTTTCTTAAATATAAGTGCCTTAAAACACTTGGGCGCATCCCGTCTAGTTCGCCGTTGCTCCCGTACAAGAGCATGGTGCGTCCGGATCTTCATACAAAAAAAATGTCGCTTACATTTTATTGACACTCAAATCGTTAGGGTATTCGTATCATTTTGCATAGTATGCATGTCTTGTTTGGGATGAGTCAATGCTCCTCTATCTTGGATGTTGTGATAATCTTACGACCAGGAGTCGCCTGATGATGGGTTGCAGTAGATCATCGTCCTGATTCAGGTTTAGACAACGCAAGTAAACATTCACATTGTAGATAGTAGATGACGTACCTACCCCAAAAGAGTTTCAGGTTTGACAGAGAGCAAAATGAAACTGTTCTCTCTGATTCTGAAGTTTTAGACCAGCTTCCTTGTTCATGTTCTTGATCTTGTCTGAAGAGCTACTAGTTCTTCGAGACCTTCCTTGTTGTCCTGCTGTCGGTTTCCCTGTTATCCTGACCAAAGTTCTACTTCTAGGTCTTCCCTGTTATCTTCCCGTCAATTTTCCTCGTATCATTTACCGCTTCCTGAACAAGCTTGTTTAGCTTCCCTGCTGTCGGAATTCTTCGGACGCCCTGTTCAACGCCTCCGCTGCAGCTTCATTCGGCTTCATCTTCTCCTTAGAGGTCGACGTCCTTTCACAAGTAAGATAATGGACCTATAACAAACGTAGTTGTATCGTTATGATAAAGGTGCCTCCACGAATAAGATTGATCAGCCTCTATTTCTAAGATAGAGCAGTTGCAAGAAGGAGTTGTATCAAGATCATCATGATGATAGCTGATATTTATTGATCGTGGCTGTACGAATTTGAATTCATTTCTTGTCGTGGTTGGAAGAATTCACTCATTCATTCATTTACCTAGCACGAGGCACTGTCTCAAGACTTGATTAGGATGCAAAGGCAAGCCCAAGCTAGATTTCAAAAGAGACGAAAGGAAACAAGATGGAGACTTGTAAAGAATGATAAATATAAGGCGATGGATTGCTGCAGAGGACGCGAATAATTTCTAAGGAACTTACTACCTTTTTTGTCATAGAAGATGACCAGTAACAAATAATTTGAAATATTACTAGTACGGAACCCCCACACACTGTCTACCACTCGTTTTAGGAGTTCCTGAAATTCCAGGGAACAACTAGTACCGCTCTGTCCTCTACGTCTACAGAGTTTCAATTCTGTCTTAGGAAGTGGAATGAATCATGTGAAAAGCATCAAAAAGCAAGCCTTAATCCCGACTTCGGTCAGCTCCCTGAAAATCTCCTTGATCCGAGCTCTCACCGCTTGAGGATCGACCTGTTTTTTTAGACTTGTACACTGTATATATGGTCTACCTCCTCAGTGTCAGTTCGTCCTAGTACGAGTAGCATCATCAGCAAGGGGATACGGTTTTTACTAATATCTGATGACGATGATTTGCTGCATCTGCACTTATAGATACTTACGATCACCTGACAGGAATAGAGGTAAAAAACAAGTAGCAACGATGAATGCAGCTAAGTGAAGAAGATTGCATAATTTCGTGCTGCTCGTTGCTCCACTAGATGAAGAAGCAGAGGCTCGTGTGCCTGGCTGGAAACTGCTTGCGGCTCCTGCAGTAGTACTAGTACTAGAACTAGCTGGCACCAATCGACAGACGCCTCCTTCACACAAAATTAGACGACCTACCGCTATTACATCTTCCCCGGTGACAACTATTATTTGAAGAATGCAGTAGACTACAAGAACGTCCACCTTCCCTTGACCCTTTCATGTCTCGAACTAGACAAACTAAGAGAGACGATTGATCATGTGTAGTAACAACACTACAGGAGAGAACGATACGATCAAAATCAAATAAGAGCCTCCCTCGAAGAAGATGAAGATCATGCTGTAGAAGATGAATCAAATACATGATATATAACTCCCTTATTAGCTAACAGTTATCTATCTAATAGCCTTAACACCATTCCCTGTTCTTGGACTTGTGTCTCCTTTGCGGCCGCCTGCTTCGAAGAAGAACTGGACCCGCCTAGCGCACTCTGTCCTTGGCTGCTTACTCTGGTAGTTCGGCCAGCACCAGGAGCTTCCGGACCAGTTTTGGCATACCTCACTCCGATGTTGTGCACATGGCCACCGTAGCCGCCAAGTAGACCCACGATGTGACCCTCTTTAAATGTAGATTAGATGGAGGTGCTGAGCAAACATCTTAGCGTCTCGTTTCTTCAGCAACGTCTAGTTTCTGTGTCTTACAGCGCCTCGCAGAGGCTTTGGTCTCACTTCCCACCAGGGGCGGAGAGTCACAAGAATGAAAGTACGTGCGAGCCCCGTTTAATAGCGTACTAGAAGATTGCTTGCTCCTGAAACATTGATGACTTTTGATGTTCTGTCTCTTGATCTACTTATAGTCTTACTTTGAGTTAGATTTTGCTAGATGAACAGTGAAACATTCTATCGGAATCTTCTGAGTAGATGAGCAACACAGTAGAGGCAGGCTTTTGGTGTTCGTTTGTCCCGCTTGTTATGGCTGTCCCCCTTAGAAGAGGGGGCATAACAAACAATAACAAAAGCGCCTTTAATTAAAGCTCGCCATTCATCGGCCACTGACTCTGAACGGGAGAGACTCCCCTCAAAGCTCTCCCGTTTCCCTTCATTTATCTCCCCTGTTCTACTCTCAAGGGGAGCCCGCCTCTTCTATCTCAGTGACCCCAATCTCAATGGTGACCATTGAAAGTCCCCTTTAACCTACCCTTTAACCTACCCTTAAATATTTTCTTTGAGGGGCTACACGCTAGAGGCAAAAACAGACGATAGTACTGCTGAAAAAGGAGTAGGGGATCCTCATAATGAAACGGCTGGCCTCCTCCACTGCTTCCAGCGGTTATCGTCCTCCCCTTGTTCGTCGTGATGTTCAGGTGGTCTAGTATCAGACCAGCATTGCCCTTCACTGTAAGAATTAGAAGTACTGTAGATTCTAAGAAGTGGGTCTGGGTACCGGTACCTGTACTTACAAATTAATTATCTGCTTATAAGTACCACCAGTATGTTTCTGGTGCCAGCAATTATAATCTACTGTATCATAGCTGCTACCGACTGTATCATAACGTCCACGCAACCGACATGTTTCGCTATCAAACATCAGCAAGTTGTAGAAGAAAGTTAGTTCAGTGAGTAGAAGAAAGTTATACCCGACCCCGATTCATCTGATTACAAGAACAACTCTCATTAATCCTGATGATTACTCAGACTCTTGAAGATCATAAGCTGATATGCTCGTCAGAATCCAAGAGGAGCTCTCTTTTTTCGCACTCCTTGTCATTGAAGTCCCAGCGTGGAGGATGCTTACTCAGTGCAACTCCATCGAAAACGAGCTGTGTCAGTGAAGATGTAAATTTGATGCTCCAACTTAAAACAAAGAATAGCTAAAAAAAGAAGAAACTGAGTTGAAATTGAGTTGTGCTAGAAGCATGTACCTCACCAGTGTAAACCACGCAGGGGAATAAATTGATGTGCGACATTGATCTATATATTTGTGCTCCATGCATCACGAGGAAATGATTATGATCGACGTATATGAAATAAAAGTACCTGCAATCCATAAACAAACTGAGTGTTGACCGCTCTAAACAATAACAAAAGTACCTGTAATCCATGAACAAACTGACCACTCCAGAGAACCACCTTTTGGACCTTGTGCTCATGCTCGACGTCCTCGAATGATTTCGTGTCTGCATGTTTCCCACCATAGATAGAGACAGTTCCCATTTCCTGACGTCCCATACGCCACGCTTGGTCACCGAGAAATTAGAAGCAAGAGGATGAGGCTGTTGGTGATATCAGAAGCTCCTGGTACTTTGGTCGACTTGGATTTGGATGGGGGTCAAGAACTTGGGTGAGGGTGAGGGTGGACTTGAATTTGCAGAGAAGGCTGAACGCTCATACAGGATAGGTGAACAGTTCAGATCTTTAACTTTATGTCGTCCAAGAATGAACAACATAGGTAATTTGTACAATTCAATATACTACGTGGAGAAGACGTAGGAATAGAAAACCATTTTTAGGCACCTGCTAAGGTATCACGAAGACGTAGACGAGACCGCTCGACAGGCAAGTAGACGCAGGAGAACAATCAAGTAGTCAATGATCAAGTAGAAGAAGTTTATGGACGAGTTGACCCCTTAACTTTCACGAGCATTCAGATTCTTGGCATCCACCTCGTTGGCGTTATACTGCTCATGCAAGCCTCGTAGATGGGCCTCCTCTTCGCCTCGCCTTCTGTCTGAAGATTAGAAGAGGAGTTCGGCCGATGAGTGGGTGAAGAGATGTCATCAAGATTTTTACGATCAAGAGAGTCACAAGATGGAACGGTCCAGATGATCGCGCAAGGTTCGTAAAACAAAACTATAAGACTCATCTTGTTCATAAAATAACGCCTGACGCGCTTGCCGCTTCTCAGCTGGGACGCCGCGGAGACTTGCCTGGTCCTCATCTTCAAGAAAAGATCGGGCCACCGCGAAGATATTTCGCAGTTTAGAAAATTCAGAATCAAATCATGAACATGATTAAGATAAGAATGCAACTCAAGTAGAAACTGAGACTGAATAAACATCGTACGAGCCTTAATTAGTTCAACATCACAAGTAGAAACTGAGACTGAATAAACATCGTACGAGCCTTAATTAGTTCTTGCTCTGAAGCAAAGTTGTGCCTTGTCAAGGCAGGAACGCCCTTCTTTGTGTATCGTCTGGAAACGTCCAAACAATGGTCGCGCGCATAGCCAAAAATGTACTCCAGTTTCTTACCCCAACCTGGGGGTGTTCACATACAAGAAGAACAATGAGAGATTTAAAATAGAACTAGATAAAATCTTCTCCTACGTCGGACATTGATTTCGGTTGCATAATACTTTTACATTATTCTCTTTCTCATAATTCTGAACATCAACCTACTTGGCGCAACAAAAATCCCAACTATGATTACATACCTGCCTTGTACTTGTTGTTCATATAGAAAAGCAGGAGCAACAAAAAAATATCAGTAGAAATTCATTAACTCGTGTTCGTTCATATAGCAAAGCAGGGGCAACAATCAAAATCATTTCTCAGTATCAAGAATTACCTTGTTCGTATAGCAATGGGGCATCAATGCTCGCTTCACAGGGATCAACGTGGACCCAGCGACTTTTCGACGGCAACCACACTTCGTTCCAGACGTGGTCGGTGGTATCCGCTATATATCTCGTTTCGAAACCTTCACAAGAAGAAAGAGAATTAAGTACTTATAGATAGAACCTCGACAAGAAGAAAGCGAATTACTTATAGATACATCGAACCCCCACAAGAAGAAACAACTTGACCTTCCTCCGTAAGTACCAACAGCTCTGAGCATAGCCGCAAACGTGTTCGCCCACTCACCACACCTTCCCATGCGCGTTTCCAGCAGTTTAAAGACATTGTTGTAACGGGGAAAGCGTTGCTCCCTCCTCGTTTCCAGGCAACTGTACAACTCTGTATTTTGCGCGTCGAAAATTAGAAAGATCTACTTAACTTTTTCAACAGAGCAAATGTAAGCATTGAAGAGTTACATGATTTAGCCAAAGATGAAGATCCCTAGAGTGAAGATTGATCGACGACTCAGCAATTATTTTCGTCCTACTGATTGATTGATGATCGTCTATTCACTTTGACAGATTAGATACTTGCAGCTTTATTAATGCAGTGGATGAGGATGAGTCTAGAAGATCTACCTTGCTTCATTAGTAGTGTAGATTACACATTAAAAGAAGTATCCTCTTTCTCACACTGAAAGACCACACAGTGACTGTTGAGGACCAGGAGGACATCAGCTATAACATAGAACATCAACTATAACATGTATGCAACAGTAAGCAAAAGATGTTCCCCAGATGTGATAGTAGTAAGGTTCTTTTACAAGTGGAAATAATACAACATCCATGTTGTCATAAAAATATCTGTTCTGATTCGTTACTCTGGCAGGCACCAGCTGGCTTACACTTGCCTCCTGGACAATGCACACTGGGCGGATTTGCTTCGGGCCACTTCATAAATCGATGCTTGAACCAAGAAACGAGGACTTCCAAGAAGGCGGTAGGAAAATCCGAAAATTAGAAATCAAGAGAAGTCGGATCTAATATGTTGCTGTGTATGATCAGGAGGAATAGGGATTTTGGAATTTTGGGATAGGGATTTTAGTTATGATAGAACAGTTTATAAGGGTTCCCAACATGGATGGGCTGGGCACACTGGGTCGCTGGGCGACCCAAATGTGCCAGATCTGCCGAATTCTGCGCCCAGCGTGACGCTGGGCGTCTCCAATTGCGGGGCGCCCTTCGGGCGCCCGCTTGAGAACCCCACCAGCAGCGCTAGTCTAGCTCTAGCGTGGGCCAAGGCCAACGGCACTGGCGAGTTTGCCGCTGTTTCTAGCCCAGCGTGCCCCGCGTTGCCGCCCAGCGTGCCCAGCGAGGCCGCCCAGCCACCCAGCGTCTATATCTATAAACTACTCTACGTATTAATTACTTAGTGGCCCTCTTATATCTGGGAGCTGGCTGCGCTTGTAGTTATAACTAAAATTCCTATTCCAAATTACCTAGGAACGAAAAAAAAAAAAGATGTTGATGGGAGAAGTCCGGTTATAATAAGACCCAAAAGACTGCGTTGACATGCAAAGTTGTGAGGGGACTATGTTGTATAATGTTTACAGCAACAGTAAAACCACATTTGATTATTAATGGGAAAGGTAGTAAGAAAGACGAATCGAAGGACGTTCATAATTGCTTCCACAGGCGTCTTCGACTCTCTTCTTCGCGGATTCAAAGAGTTCAGGCACAGGTATCTGGTTCAAGCAGGCCGTCTGCAATTCTCGGTCCTCGTAGGTGCGGACCTTCATGGCGTCAGCTAAGATTCGCCTAGGTCGCTGTCCTGCCTTCAATCCCTGGGCTTTAGCTGCGACGTAGGCTTGCCTGATTTTAATACAGGGGCAACAAGGAGTTGACAACTGCGAGGATCATGTAGAGTCCTCTGTTGTATATTAATTTTCAGAACTACCTCTGTATATTTGCAGAACTACCGCACTACATTCATACATTTGACACCAGACAAAGCATAACTGCACCATCGGGCTGGCAGACCATCTTTAATTATCATTATGCTCTTGAAGAAGATCATAGTGCTACTGGTAGTACAACTGCTACTTGATCACCTAAGGAGCTGTATTACATAATCACCACCAGCTTCTTCAGTGAGTTCGTTCAGTCGCATCACTAGTAGTGCTTCTAGTCTACCAGCAGGATGATACAGTTCCAACAGTGTGTCCTTTCTAACGGCCGTGGAATTGTGAAGACTTCACATAAAAAATACCGTTGTTCCACCACCTGTTCTATTTCAGGAGGTGGCGAGTTCCGGAATTCGAAGGGGTCGTCCAGATCGCTGATATTTCCCAGAACATAGATTAAAGCTCAGCCTTCAATGGTCACTGACTCGGAACGGAAGGGACCCCCTTCAAAGCTCTCCCCTTTCCCTTCGTTTTCCCCTGTTCTCTCAAGGGGTCGCCTCTTCGATCTCAGTGACCAACCCCAATGACCATTGAAAGCTGAGCCTTAAATAGACTCTGGGCACCGCACAGTGTCCTTTTGCTGACGTCTCGAGTTGGGGAATGATCGTAGTCAGGAAATGTCCACAACTTGCCTCGCACTGGATCTGCACCAATTTGGTCTCTTGACCGTTCTCTTGCTTTGAGGATTAGAAGAGCAAGATAAAAGTAGAAAAACTTATTTTACCGATTTGGACGTAAGTAATTATCAATGCAAGAAGAAACTAGATAGATTGTCTTTCGGGAAGATCCCTTCTAGTTCTACCTAGTGCCACTGCTTCGTTCTACTTCTTAACCTGCTACTGGATACAACCAATCTTCTTATTCATTCACATTCGTGTACAGAAACACTATTAATAGTTGCAGTACGAAAAAACCGAGCGGATGAAATTCCAACATCCCATAATGTTCAAAAGCGAAGAAGATTCGTTGTTTTGATGGTTCGATTTCCGTCACGCTGTATAGTTGCAACAGAAACACTTCTGCTGCTTGCGCATCATCTGCCTGTGGATCAAATTCGATATACATGCGTTCCACTGAGTCTGGTAACACCACATCCACAGGAATTTTCGAACTGCCTTCCTCTGATTCCTCTTCAGAAGATGCAGAAGGTAAACCAAGCTGTGAGACACGAGTTGTACTAGAAGCTCCTCCTGCAGCCACTTGATTATTTTTTGTGTTTGAAGAGGATTAGAGTGAAAAAAGAAACTATTTCTCATATTCAACAGCTATTGATTTTTGAGTTTACTAGTACATCTACATGGCTCCAGGATCGATGGATACTTCCAGGAAGATCGAACTGTATTGGCTAGGAGGTGAAGTCTTAAGATGAGCTGCTAGCTGCGGTCTCCTTTGATGCTTCCAGCATCTGAAGCCTTGGCCCCACATTGGAGAAGAAACCTGGTTGTAGAAGCAATTGACGGCCTTGAGTTTCGATCTTCCCATTCTTCCAGTAGATCACAGCAGATGGTATTCCTCGCAAGCCCAGTTGCTGGATTAGAAGAGGATGCAAAGAGGGCCCCCTTTGCATGGTAAAGAAGTTAGGAAGTAAGTACTACATCTTGTAGTTGGTTCTACTCAAAACCATATAATTCATATTCATTCATCTTGAACATTTTCTTTTTGAGCACATGATTAATATATTTTTCTACTCACAGTCGCAATTATGTGGTGTACCGCTTTCAACTACTAAGAAACATTAGACCGCTTTCTAATACTTACAATGTTCTTGTGCACTTGTAGTTGTGTTTGGTGTAAAACGGTACTAATGATCAATAACGTGATGAAGAAGAAATTGTTATTTACTGCTATGACTTCAACAATCCTCACTAAGGCCTGTTTCTGTGTCAATAGAATCAAGGTGGAAAAACAGCCTTAATTGAAGCAGTTGTGGAGCACGTTTTTGCGACTCTTCGTAGGGCAAAGCGAGCCATGGCATGAGCTTGTAGTAATTTTGCCACTCCTTAGCGCTAGTCTTTTACCCTTGGTTGAGTGGGATTCCAAGGTTGTTGAGTGGTCGTCCCCCTTATAATTTTCCCCTTATTAATGCCAAAAGCATGTATGAGGCCACTCAGCATCCATACTCCACATGGACATGGGATTCTCGTGATAAAGTAGCCTTAAACTCCGCATGGTTCGGGTCCGCAGAGACAAAGACAATCTCAAAACTCTTGCGCAACAGCTTAGCACGTAATGACCGCTCAACGAGCTGAGGCGTGAACCTGATTGATATTATGCATGGTATGTATCTTGATACATGGATGTAGATCATGAGCAAGGCTTCGTTCTCCTATTGATGAATTGAATCTATTCGGCGAGCTGCCTAAGATATCCCAGACGAGTGCTACCCGCTCGTCTAGCTTGTTGTTGGATTGTTAGTGGTCTGTCGATTGTTATCCTATTATGAAAATGTAAAAGTAATGGACGTTGTTAGCCAACCTAACAAAGAAAATGATTGAACAAAATCATGTAAAAAATGATCGTGGTGATCGAACTTGCCACATGATAAAGATCGCAATATTACTGTCTGCACGGCGGGCAGTAGTGTGCGGAGAAGTACAAGACAATGCAGTCTAGGTTTGGCGGAATTAACGCTAGAAGTGCTTTACTATCCGTGGTTGAGTGAGTTGCCGCTTCTCCTCTTACTTTCCGCTTGACTCACTTAAGTATTTCATCAAGGGGAAGAACCTCCCACGACTTAGCATCACTCTTAAATAAGGGGAACCCATGACTTTTTAGACTCACTAGGAGGTCTACACGGGATAGTAATAACCTAGCCTTAACGGAAGCGCTGTGTCCGTGTCCACTGAGGTCCATTGTGAGGGAAAATGCTCCTGATCAACCTTCCGCAACAATTTAGGCCCCAGCGCAGCGGTCATCGGCATGCGCATACCCAAGATTTGATCTAAATTGCCCAACATGATTAGGAACACCAAGAGACGAAGACGATGACGAAGGAGTGGAATATTAACCTTATCAAAAAATTGAAATAGATGTTCTTGAACGTGAACCGTGTTTCTATCTTCTCGAACCTTGATGTCTCTTAAGTCAACAACATCAAAACAAGTTGTAGGTGGGTCTTGGGAAATCGGGTTGATGAACCCTTGGGACACCGTGGATTCCTGGCCCTTCTGGTAGCTTTTTTTAGAACAAGAGATTGGCAGAAACCACGACATTTTTTTTTTGGGATGATCGATGAGATAATACGGATGCGGAGTTACGATTGGAATACGATGTTGTTGAGAGAGTGCGTTGTATGTGTATGATGATGTGTCAAAATGGTTGTTCACAGTGATGTTTCAGTTCGATGCGAACGCGAAATATAGATACCGACATGCAGAGCAGCATATGTTGAGACAAAGACAAGTAGATCAAATAGCGTTAGCGTCGTGATTTTATGACACCAGGTACATTGAGGAAGTTGTATGATGCATGAAACACAAGCAGTGGCTCTCGTCAGCGCTCCTCCAACAATAAGACTCAGCGAATGCGAAACATATTCTTTCTCTATTAGAACTCTTCTTGAATATCGATATTTCTTATCATGACCGTATGTGGAGAGTAAACACGATGATGCAGATTCCCATTCAGTCGCGCTTGCGGCACGCACGTAATATTAGAATTAGTTGTCTTCAAAACACTATTTTTTTTGATTGTTAAAACAAAGGCTTCGAAGTTCGAACACATTGTGAAAACCTTCTCGTTGATGAAGGTCGATGAGAATACAGCATAGGGCTCTCATTTCTCTGAACTACGCTACTTAATCACAACTCATGATAACAACACGAGGACGAGTTTTCACAATTACAAATTTTTCGATTAGTTCGACGCACCAGCAGCGGTGGGCGCAGAGAAAGCAAACATTTCACAGACACAAAGAGAAAGGTATAGAAAGACTGAAAAGGAGCAGGAAACTCAAGTAAACGTTCTTTGTCATTGCTTGGCCATATTGTGAGTAGACACTGAACAAACAACAACGATTGCGCCAGACCTAGACGAACCCTAAAAAAACCGATCTTCAATCACCTATTGACACACGACCCAGAAAATTGATTTATCTTCGAGATCCAGGATCCACCATCACCCAGTCCGAACCTCGAAGAAAAAAGTACTTAGGCAGATCTCCTCCTTCGTCTTCGAGAACACAAGTGGAGTTTTCGCGTTGTGTCGAGTCTCCACGATGAATAGGAGTAGAGATGATAGGACATCAATACTTGTTGCCTCTCTGGTGCGTGCTGTCTAGACAACGAGCAGGCGCACAGCCTACTAGTAATACCTGCTCCCCACACCCACAGGACGTTTTTTCTTATTTCCTGGTCTTCTTCTTGTGGACGCAGAAATCTCAATGATGTCATATCATCATTGAAACAGAGCTAACATTCTTTTTTTGTTAGGGACTACCGTGGACAAAGACACGGGGACCTCTGAGGAGGAATTGCCAGTTTTGTTCTTAGCATCTTCTTCTTCATCGTCTCTGAGCCCGATTCTTCTCGCCACCACTCCCATATCCTCGATGGTGTATTTTGATACCTCTGCGAAAGGTTCATCTTCTTGAGGGGCCTGCATGTTCTTGTAATAATGAGATTAGAGGAGTTCGAAAAAATGCTAGAGGTTTGCCGCGTGCATGTAGGTACCATGTAGAAAGAAGGAGCACCGCAACATAGAGGTGCCTAATTTTTTCATAGAAGAATGGATCAGTATCATCTCCATCTAGTTATACCTCTGGAATGGAGCACCAGCAGTAGCCGTAATCTGCTTTCTCGATGCAACATAACAGCATGATGCAAACAAGACAAGTAAAACACTCAACATGCAAACCCCATAAGAATGTATCACCACTTCTGGAATGGCTTTTTCTTTGCAGCGCGTCCGCACGAGGTTCAAGTGTATAGCAACCTCTTTTGGTATCTCCAAATGAAGTGCGCGCACTCTCACATTGACGTTCTTAACTTTTTTGAGTAAGTCGAAGTAGGCTGCGCGTGTTGCTTTGTCCCTATTCTGATTGTCGACCACGACGCTTTTCTTCTTGGGATTAGAAATCTCCAGCACGACCGTAGTTCTTAAAAACATCATCATTCAACAACAAATAACTTTTCTAAAAATATTTCTAAGTACTTCGTGATGATTAGTCCTCGGCATAACATTGAGCGCCGTTTCCACAGCTCGCAAAACTGCCTCTTTAGATCCTAGTTTGTCTTGACTCGCACAGAAATAGCTGGGAAAAAGCTCCTTTGAGATCGTCGATTTACCTGAACCTGGAGGACCGATCAGGAGGACCAGCTCGGAAGATACAGCTGGCTCTTTAGAGCATTCCGCATCTTCTCGGTCAAGAAGGTGCTCTTCACCAGCGCGTATACCTGTTTCCCCAATCCGCTTCTTCAATACAGCAAACTCCTCTTCAATTTTAGGAGGCGGTCCATCTCTAAAAATATCCTTTCCATGATGTCCACCTCCGCCAAAGAGGGTCCTCGGGTTAAAGGCACCGATCCGCAAGAATTCTGCTGTCCAGTCGATGTTCTTTTCAGCTTGTAAGCGGAATTAGAGGGTTCGGTCAGTACGCGATCTACGTAAAGGACCTTGATTCTCGTGGTCGCGCTCTGTCTTCCTTGTCATCAAAATCTCGGTCACTTTTCTTTTCGATTTCTTCTTCATCTGGGAAGAAAAATCAGACTCTGGAGAGCTCCTGTGCTCAATAGATTACAACTTAGACTACGCAGTAGCAACGAACTGTCAAGATGAATCTTATCTCGTCTCTTAAAAGTACTGTTCGGGCGTGAAAAATCGCAAGCCAGTGTTAAAAGCAAACTTCAAGTCACTCACCGAGAAGTCCTTCTTTCGTACGCCCTCCTTCGCCGGTCTCCCTGCCGCATCACCAACGTAAAAACTAGCTTTCCAATCTACGCGTTGATGACTCGAAGATTTTGCGGCAGAGGATGAGGATGAAGTAGTGGCTGTGGTCTCGCGTGATATGAAAGAAGGAAGATCGATGAGGAAAATTCACAAGTAGGACAAATAAGAACGAGGAAATTATACATAGAAAAGGGTTTACATTCTTGATCTTGAATAGGAGTGTAGAAGTCCAAGACTAGTAATGTAACTTTTTACCCGAACAAACCTAGTACCTCTACGTGATGCTTAAAGTAGCTTACCAGTAGTGGTCATTTTCCCAGATCAGTAATTTTCAGAAAATTCAGCGTCCGCCTCTTTCCCTAACATTTGAGAACACGTATTCCCATGCACCCAAACCTGGTTTTCTACACCAATTCTCGCCTGTTGCGCACACTATTAGCACGCTACGCCTGGTTTCTTCTGCTAACTGCCTGATGATCGCGTCGATTTTGAAACGCCAATCTGCTATCTTCTGTTTTAAATTACCTCCTTTACCTAGGCCACCCTGGTTCGTGAAGATCCATATCCTGAACTTCACTCCAGCCGCATCCGGTGCGTCGCCTGATGCTAACTGGTTCAATCTTCTCGGAACCATTGGGCCTAGCCACTGCCAGTCTGTCTTATCCTTCGGGAAAACTCTCCCGCTCCTCGTCTTGATCAATGTACTGTCTAAGTCAAAACAAGCCAAGCCAATTTTTGGCTTGGCTAAAAGAACATCTTCAGTTCTTGTCTCCGTCGTCCCAGGAGCCTGGTGATCTTTCAGGCGAGTCGTGTCCAAGGCAAAGGGCTCACCCCATATATGGACACTGTCGTGGTACCAACTTCGCCAAGAAGATACAGCATTGTTGACGCCAGTCGTGGTATTGCCGCGTTTGGCACCAGGTATCCCTGCGTCGCCACTTTCTGTTGTAGAAGCAGGACGCTTCAGTGTTGCTGCATGAAACATGTTTTTTGGGTCTACACTCTTCTTTTTCATCAAGTACTACAACATGAATAGGTCGAACTAGTTTTTAAGATCAAGAATACACTTTGAAACTTTAGTATAATGAGCCTGAGACGAGTCAAGGTAGTGGTACGTCAGCCGCAAGAAAACCATAAAAACAACCTGTGAAATGATTCTTGTAACAAGTCGACAATACGCCGGAGATACTATTATACTACTTTTCGAATACGAAGATAAGCTACTTTGACTTTGTCGTTTGCATTGACCATCAAACAAGGCGTAATTTGGATTTGGAGATTTCAGGAAAAGTTTTCTTTTTTTTTGTATCCTGCCACCAATAGCGGCGCAGTACGTTTCGCAATCAACAGAAAGGAGGGAGACAGCATGAAGGACTCACCACACAGAAAGAAAACAAAGGAACTTTCTCAGCAACTACCCACCACCTACTACTTACTGCTAACGGACTACTAGACTCGCATCCCCTCAGGATACCTACCTACCACCTACTCAAGTTAGTCACAGCAGAAAGAGAACCCCATTTAAATAAATAACAGAGACAACTAGGTAACGGAAAGAAGAAAGAAAGCTAATATTTCAAACAGACACCCAGCAGGGCGGAAGCTCAGGAAGGATAAACACTAAGAAGAATAATTAAAGAAGACACAGCTCAATAACACACTATCAAACTTTAGTAGGACGAGACAGCTAGTACTAACTAACTGGAAGCAGGACAAATACTTAACACCACCGAGATTTCAGGACTAGTCAGTGGACAAGAACACCTTCGAACATTCGGCGGTGCGCTTCGACTATGCCGCGCATGAAAATGGAGATTGTCACATCAATGTGACTGATGATTTACAACGAACATGTTTCTGGCCTTCTCAAAATAATCCGATAAATGCGAGAGGTTTAAGGAAGTAAAAGCTAGTGCCTCCCTCTGGTGCCTCATTCCTCAAGAAATTGCTAGAGCTCGTATTTTTCCGCCCACACATCGAAAAGCAAACCGCTCTCCAAGGATGCAGCACTCGCCTCTTTCCTGACGGCTTTCACAAGGCTTGCAGGTCCGCAAACGAAAACCAAAATCTTTTTGCGCGTTGCTGATGCTAGTGCCCTTGCGCTTGTTTTTGTACTCTCTGCGCGTCCAGCGTCAGGCTGCGTGCCTGCTGGACACGAGCACTGCATCATAATTTTCCTCATGTCAGGTCTTCCAGGGGTGTACTTTGCATCAACAAGATCTTTGTCTCCTAGGTCTTCTACGCGTGACCGAGACAGAGACGTGCAGAAGAGCTCCGTCTTCAAAAAATGTAAGATTCTCAAGGCTTCGAGGGAGCTACTCGTTTGCGGAATCCCCCCACGCTCGCTGGGAGCGAGACTCCTCTCACCAGTGCTCGTGAAATGATTTTGCATCACGGCGATCTCCACAGCGTCCCGCCGACTGCGGCACATTGCGTGTGCGAGCTTGACGGTTTTCGTAACCCAGACGAGGGAAAGCTGGCAGTGGCCGTCCTCTGCATCCGTTGTAGGACTAGCACTAGGTGCAATCCGGGCGAGTAACCAACTCGCAACACTCTTAATCGCTGTGATCCCAATGCCTCCGGCTACAAAAAGTACGTGATCATAATCGTCATACGTGTTCCGGCTACACAGAGTAGGACACGCTCGACTACAACTTCCCGTTTCAATTACATTGCAGCTCGTGAGCAGCTGCTCGCGGAGAATGGATGGAAGACCGCCGTAGGGGCCCTCCAGATTGAGAAAAATCTTTCCGCGAAAGTTTGTCAATTTCTCTCGACTAGAACTAGTGCGATCTTCTGCTGGTGCGCGCACTTCAGCTTCTCGCGCGACGTCTGAGAAGAGGGAAAATAGACGACCTGTCCAAGAAAAACTGCTCGGCGAGGGGTCCTCGCGGAGGTGGGCTCTCTTGTCGGGAGACTGCTCGATGACCTTGATCACAAGCGAGAATTCCCACCGTCGTTGGGAACCGGAACACGACAACCGACTGAAGCGAGACACAGTGAAAGGGTGCGCTTCCAACCACGAAATCTGGGGCACGGATAACAGAAAGAATTGCGCAGGTCCCACAGCGAGTGACTCAAGTTCTTCTCCAGCGGGAAGCGTCGATCTTCCCGCAGCTCCTTCCCCATCCTCGCAACTACTGCTGTGGCTGCCACTAGAACTCGCTGAACTTCCCACGAAATTCAGCTCGATGTAGCGCTCCAGTACTATTAATTCAGAAGAAGAAGCTGCGCCAGTGCTGGTCGCTCCTTTGTTGGACTTCGAGCGCCACGAGGTCAAATCGAAAATCCGGAAACTCGATAGCTCCGTAGAAGTTGTGACCTTCCCGCGCTGCCCACGAGCACTATCTTGTTGAAAAACGACTTCAGCATCGACCGACACGTAGTTGGTGGTGGTACGATTCTGAGACTTCATCTTCTCGCCTGAGCGTGAGCCCCCTCCTTCGAGTAGTTCATCATCAGGTGAAGGGTTTCTCATCCCCACCACCTGGCTCTCATCAAATGTTGACCCGTTCGCCTTCGAATTGCTTCCCTCCCCTAATAATTGCCGATCTTGCTGCAACAGATGAGGACTTTCCTGCTGACCCGCCAGATCCTGTTGTTCATTCAGACCGCCTGCCTGTACGTCTATGCGGCGAGCCGTGGCCGGATCGACCGCGCCTACTGAAACGCTGCCACCGAAGCGTGAGAGACGCGCAAACCTGTCGATCACGAGAATTGGCAATAGAAGCAGGATACCGCCAACCCCGTGATACAATGCACCAAAAATCACGACCAAAAAGAAGGCAACGTGCAGCACTCGGAAAGCTTCGTAAAAGGCGGTTCGAAAAGGATACATCGCCACGAGAGACATGCCGATGGCGCCGCTCTGTAGTACCAAGCCGCTGCTCCGGCGGCGACGCCAATGACAACCCTCGATCACATATTCATGCAATTGAGCCCACTCTTGTTCGCACTCGTAGAGATAGTCCGAGCACTGTTCCGTAAGCCACAGTAGGTCTTCGCTCCCCAACGCGTGTGCACAGCTGGTCGTCACCATCGATGGTGCCGATGGACTGTTCTGGCCACTGTTGAAGATGTACTGTTCTGGAACGAGAACTCGCGGATCTGGGCATGCTGCTTGGTGGACAGCCCGTTTTTCCAGATCGGCGTCCTTCCCGAAAAGTTTGTAGTCGCGTTCCTCGGCGTGACCTCCTCCGTAGTCAGCCTCTGCGCACGGCACTGACGAGGACACAAAGGAGAAGAACGATGGGCTGCGCGCGTCGACAAGGCTGCGTGAGCGAGTGAATAGTTCCGACTGCCACAATCCGTGCACACCGCCAGCAAACACTGCAAGGAGAGCAAACTTCTGATGCCTCCCATGAGGATCGTGAGTCCGAAGAGATATCCGGCAACAGCACCACTCCATCCCAAATTGCCGCGCGCCAATGCGGGAATCATCTGTGATATGGCAGCAATCAGCCACAACCCGCCGAATAGAAGCGCACCCACAGAAACCACGAACAGTCGTAACAGATGAGGACTGCTCTTCAACACGACCGTGGCGGGCCCACGCACGATGCAGAATTGTCCCAGAGGCTTTCGGAGACAACGGGCGCTCGACAAATGACATTGCGTCCGGTGAAACCGTGATAGACACATTCTCTTCATTTTGTTAGCTCATGGAGGAATTCTGATGACCAAGTACAGTTTGCCTCATCTAGTGAGAACTGTTTACTTTTTGATACTAGACCTCTAGACCAAACATGGTAAACCAGACAACAGTTGTAGTTGATTAAAAAACATTGTTTTCACACCTGGATCATTTGATATGCTGTTGAGAACTACATCATCAGAGTTTTTTTTGCCCGTATGCAGAACACGGCGGTACGACCTGCATGGTGGAGAAATGTTTGCCATGCTGCAGGAGCTTTTTGCTACAAAAGCGCAGTTGTTTTCTGCTCGTCGTTGGTTTACAGTTTTTCTTCCTGTATGTATCTCTATAATCCAAAGGTGCCTAGGGCTAGCTGCTAGTTCTTCCATGTAGAAAAGTCGTTAGATGTTGGTTGGAGGTACAGGTAGTAGATGAGTAGAAACGTGAAGAGAGGAGGTCAAAACCACAATGAGAGCAGAAAGTGTGAGGGATGAAAATGAAGCACTCTGACTCGTGTGGCACTAGCAGGAGTTGTAGACTTTAAAAATATGCAACTGGGTTGCCCAACAAGAAAACGTGGCAGTGAATAAGGTAAATCTAAATCTATTAATCTCCTTGCAACAACGTCCTCCAGTGTGAAATGTCATTGCCAGTCATGTATCATCTGATGTGATTTTTTTTTTCACGGATAGATACAGAATGCGAGGATGGTTCCATGATCTTCTCTACCCCTTGAAAGCGTGTGGCGACGCTGCAGGTGGCACTTCATCTGTTGCAGAACTGCATCTGACAACGATACGAAGTAGAACCCTCTCCCTCAAATACATAAATTTAAATCATTTAATTTCATCTTGCCAAGCACCCGCTGTCGTACCGCCAGCGACCCCTATCAAGCTTGCATACCTTGTCTCCCCTGCCTCTTCCCATTGCCACCTGTTCGAGGGATGAATGGGACAGGAAAGTCGTATTAGAGCATTCAACGCTCATTCAAACAAGGTAATATAGATAAGACTGACCGTATGATTTTCCCTCTTGTTTCCTTGATGAACAGCTGCTTGTTCATTGTTCAAGAACATTATGATTTTTAGTAGGTACTAGTAGTATGAAGAAATTGTACCTGAGTGTCTCGTGTTCTGTGAAGTATTTTATTGGTATGCCACGTTTTATCCTTTTCTCGTCGGAATCTGATGACGTGGAGGTGCCATCACTCTTATTGGCTGGGGAGTCGCCGCTCTTTGTCAGCTCTTCTGATGTGCAAGAGACCTCTTTTAGATAAGGCAACCTAAAGTCAGTCTTCGCCTCTGACTTAATCATCTCGTCCGCGAGTTTTCTGTGTTATACAGTGATATAGTGTCTTGTTGTTTGTGGAAGAAGGACGAGGAGCATAGTCATACTGTGAAAGAAAATGACAAAATCAAGAAGTAAAACGATGTAGTCGAGAGCATTTCTAGACTGCGATAAGTACTATTATATTGAAATTGAAAACTATTACAGAGCTTCTACCAACCCCTGCCTGCGAACAAAATTTAAATACTTACTAGCACCGACAAAAAAAGGCATACCTGAACTTCATTTCTTTTGCTTTCGCACGTTTCTGCGATTGTTCTGGGGTAAGAGAAGGATCAACGCGGTCGTCAAATAAGTCTACTATAGAAGCAACAGGATCCTCTCTACTCAAAAAGCTCGAGAAGTCAGCACCCATCACTCTGCATCAGCGGCAAGTCCTCACAAGTAAGTCACAAGTACTGTAGTTCTTGGCGGCAAGTCCTCACAAGTACTGCTACTGTAGTTCGTTCTTGTTCTTCTGCCCAGTACTGTCCTTGTTCTACTGTACTAGAAGTCGAAGTGATCATACATTTGAGTATGCGTAAGCGTATCATGGGTAAGTACTTATGCCATTCCCAGTTGCGACGTACGGACTACGGATACCAACAACAGCAACAGTTGGTTATTCTTCGCCTTCTCCAAAAGTCGTGCCTTAATTCAACACGAATGTGCTCGTCGTTTACGTTTTCTTCAGTCGTGCAAGAGAAACTTTCGGCTGGTCGCTGTATTGTAACGCACACGTCCACGTGGTCCTCGCTGTCGGTATATTGATTGGCTTTGTCGCGTCGTAGTACTAGTAGCACTAGAAGAAAAAGGTGATTCACTGGAGATGCTTCACTTGCGGTTCTCGCGCACCACCAGTGATTATCGTGTCTCGTTTTGTCTCGAAATAAAATATTTTTCTTGTAATTAATTAGTTCCGCACAGGGCTGCAAGGAAAATTCGACGATTCGAAGAGCAGGAAAAGGATGCCGCGCATGTTGATACTTATATACGTCAATTATAATCCTCCAAAAGATAATAAGCCTCCAAAAGCTGCGCACAGCATGATACTTTTCACGCCATCACGGATTTGTAATTGCTATTGCATCACTGTTGCTGTCGCTGTAAAAAAGATGAGACTTAGTAGTGAGGTGGTCGACGATGCATTTGGATCGGAATCGAATTCAAAACTCAAAAAACGGCACTCTGACAAGAACGACGGGTACAAAAAGAAGGTGGAGCAGGATCATTCATTTGTGAAAAACAAAATCAAAAACTGCTGCAAGTATAATACCAATACGCATTGCTACACCTTCTATAGTACATGATATCATTCATCGTTCATTCGTTATCTTCCTTTATGATTCTTGATGTGCGCCAGATGCAGATTCATCAATAGATATCAGTTTGAGTTTCCTCATCACAGGATCCATGATAGAGTCGTTGCTGCAGTACAGTACTGAGAACAAGTAGACCATCGGGGACCTCCTCATTCATCGTAACACACGAACACGTAGCTCACGAAAACGTCTTCAGAGTGAGATATTTTTTTTTGAAATTGAACTTGCTTTGCAATGCATCTTCTGCAGCTGCATGATATCATTAAAATACATATGATGAGGAGATGAGAAGAACGACACCTCGTCGACATCTTCTAGTTCTAACTATAATCTACTTCAGGGCACAAGTAGACACTTTTTCTTTTATTCCAAGTACTAGAGGACAGTTATTATATATTCATATTAATCTCCGTGTCCATTCGAGGAGTTTTCTATTTTCTTTCAGGCTCTTGTACTACTTGCACCACGTCATATTAGACGGTCGTTGTTGTAGTTCCTGCACCCATAATGCAGACTGATCGTCATCTTCCACGATCATTATAAGCTGTTTTCAGAAAGAAGATTGCAAAATTTAAGAGACGCAAGTTCTTGATGATACTGAACGAAGAAATTTTTGATAGTCATCTTTTTCTTAAAAGAAAACAACTGTTTTTTAACACAACCTGGCACCTCCCCAAGAAAATAACCGTTGTATTGAGTATTTAGATGACTCTTTCGGCCAAGACGATCTGGATCCCCCTGAAATAGGTTCCCTTCCTTTCATATCCCTCCCCCGGTTCAAGAGATGAAGGCCGAGCTGTCAACGAGAACGACCCGCCGTAGTTGTAGTAGTAGTTTACCCATTCTGGGGGTAAGTCCACCGTGAAACGGGGGGGGGAAGGGGAAAAGAGTTAAGTTTGCAAGGGGTTGGCAAAGTGGATTAAATAAATATTTCATCTTCTGTATCAACTTTAAGAACGTTCCTCGGAAGATTTTTATGATAACACATGTTTGCTAATTGCTCTGCTAGTACATCATCACTACAAGAAAGTCCAAACCTGATCGAGAACCATCGGCATGATGAAATAAATGATGATGATGGGGCGGGTGTGCACGGTATCTTTAACGTTCCTCGGATTTTTTTTTGAAATTCAAAGCTAAATCCAGGACCTTCGACAAGGCACGGTCAACTACCCAAAAAACAACAACAAAGACAACTATTCTTCGAATCTGTGGAAGATCATCTCATAGCATCAACATCACGTATAACATCATGAAGAAGAAAACATTTTTTCTCGTTGCAACAACTACTTCTATATAATTCTGCTATATATAATAGTAATAGGTCAACATGCTTAAAAATATGCAGCAACACAATAATTTCCACACATAATCTAGGTTTAGATCTAGATCTTATTTCATCTAACTTTACTTTTTATTTACTGTATTAAACACATTGTCCATCTTCTTCTTCAAGGCGCTTGGTTCGTTACCGACCCATGTGATCTCTAGGAGACACTACGCCAATGTGAATCCATCTCAATGCAGCACTTCTCTATCTTAATGCTTTTCTTGCGGCATCATGATCTTCAAAGAGGGGGCCCCTTGAGAGAACAGGGGAAAACGAAGGGAAAAGGGGAGAGCTTTGAAGGTGGCCTCTTCCGTTACGCACCAGCGACCACTGACTGCTGACCTTCAATTGTACTTCTATAAAAAAATGCTAACGCAAATGGATACACTCGATCGTATGGATACCTAGAAGTTAGTGATTTTCAACGATCTGGATCAATCTTTTTCTTAGAAGAAACGAACTAGGACAGACAACATATTGATTGACAGAAAACTTTCTTAAAATTCTGAACGTACTAAGAAGTTATTTTCTTAAGTTCTTACCTATGTATGGTGAAGAAAGTGAAAGAAGTGCATCAACATCACCCACAATAAATTACTCAAAACAACAAAAAGAAAAGTCTACCATTGCCAACTACAAGTTCTCTACTTGTTTTCATCTTCAAAAAAAACACGATCTCATCAAGACATAGTACAAAGAAAACGAATCAACGACTTCAATTTCTACGAAATACAGCAAATCCTTCAACAACATAGCTTACCAACTTCAAGGCTTGCCGACTGGCAAAAAACACCTCAAAGGGGGGCTCCCTTGTTCGAGCAGGAAGTCAGTCTACCTACCCCAACTGACTACATAAACAGCCATCTCACTCCTCAGACACGTTCTTCGAACAAACATCAGAACAACAAAGACGACATATTACAACTAATACCACAAATACCATCTAATCTTCATCTCAGATTTTTATTACTAGAACTCATCTGATCAACTCCAGAAAAAGAGGACATCACTGTTGTAAGTAGGTACAAAAGTCTGAAGATGAAGATCACACTTCATGCTCTAAGGATCTTGGATCGATCTACCCCTTCCCTCTGCGAGCACTACCATAAGCCCTACTCCAAGGAGGACTGCTCAAGGGTACTACACTACTTTGGGAGGGTGCCTTGATCATCTATGTAGAACCGAAGAAGTCAAAAGAATTCATAATCCTTCTTCAGCAGCAAATATTATTATGTAAATAGTACAACTTCTAGTCCAGCTTCCTTAGTTCTAGCACCTTACTTCCAGCATTACAATTTAAACTCTTTTCTTGGAAAGTTTTGCCTTGGTATTGATTTATTAATTTTTAAAATTTTGGCTTTTGGTTTAGAATCTGAATCTTGAATTTTGAGTTTTGAGTCTGAATTTTGAAAACCAACACACGCGGCGACAACACCGCAAAAACGCGCAGCGTTTTGCTATACTCGTGAAGTTTGAAAGTTAGCGCATGGCTATTGAAAGTTAGGCCATGAATTTTGAAAGTTAAGGTCTGAATTGAGAAAGTTAGGACATGGCTGAACTCTGAAAGTTAAGACATGAATTGTGAAAGCTAAGAAATGAATCCCAAAGTTAGGCTTAAGTAAGACATGAATCACGAAAGTTCAGCGACCCCTTACTTTGGCGCCCCGCTCTCCTCTCCCGCCAGCCCTGGGCGTGCGCAGTCCGTGCGAATTTTGAAGATTAAGGCCATGCGTGAGCTTTGAGCGCTAGGGCATGAATTTAGAAAGTTACAGCGCCCACTTACTTTCGCGCCCCGCTCTCCTGCCTCCCCCCCAGCCCTGGGCGTGCGCAGTTCCGGGCGCGAGTATTGAATGCTAAGGCGTCCGCTTTGGCGCCGCGCTCTCCTCTCCCCCCAGCCCTGGGCCCACGCTGCCCGATGGTGCGAGGCGGCGGCCTCGTGCCGTCGCGTCGCTTGCTTGCGTGCAGTCACGTCACCTGCTTGCAGCGCCGCGCCCCATTGGGCTACGCCCTACACCACCGCGGGCCGGCGTTGCCTCTGAATCAGAATGCCTCAGACCCCAGCGAACAAACCCCCACGGCGTGGGCCTGCTTATGCCTTCCGCTTGAAGATAAGCCCGCAGGCGCTTCCATCCATACCAGGCGCCCAAATATCCTCCGCAGGCAAACCGCAAGCACTCATGGGGCCCGCTGCCCCGCGGCAACGCGCCCGATGACGCCCCACCAAGTCCAAGGCTGACACTTCTCAGGGCTCTTCTCAATTGTGCCGCCTGTTCAAGCATGTGCGTGCGTGTGTTTTGTCTAGCAGGTGTCCCTGGTTCCGATCGTATCCTTTTCCTGGGGAACCACACCAGGGGGCTGATGTTTGAAACCGAAGAAGACCAAGATTTTTCAATTTTCTCAGCATAATTACAATAATTTATATAACTTCTCGCTCGTCTTCTAGTTCTATGTAGTTCATCTAATTCAGAGACATAAACCGCCTCGTGTGTGGACGCGCAAAAAAATCCTAATTCAAATCTAGTAAATACAACGCGAATATCAGAAGATGTCGTTGTTTCATTCCTTTCCGCGATCAACTCGAAGCCTCGGCACTTCATGCTCAGCGTCCCCGCGCCGAAGAAAAAACAAAGTAGCTCATATTAGAAGCATGAATCTCAACAACATGGGACCTGTTGTACTACTATAACTAGTTTAAGTTTTTCTGGAATCTACATTCTTGTTCCTGAACAAAAACTTCATCCTAAAGGTTGTAGTTTCAGACGAGCGCCTGTTTTTGTTGTAGTACAACCTCAGTCAAGTTCAACTAGTGAATGTTTCATTTGGTCGTGTACGTGTTCGTAGTACAACTTCGACGTCGAATATTTCTTCTCTACTAGTACTACAACAACTTCAAGTTCAACTACTACTTCTAACCTATAATTTCATCTTTTTTCCTCTGTAGTACAACCGCCATAACAATGCCAAAGAGTACCGCACAGAGTAGGAATCCAAGTGCTCCACTCCACAACGACTGCAATTTGGAACGCATGTGTTCATTCTCGGCAGATAATGCATGCAAACGTTCGGCTTCGACCACCTCGTACTTGTTCTGGTGTCGAACCTCGCTCTGTGAAGATTTTTGAAGTGAACAACTACAAGGTAATCAAGTACTTACTTTAGAAGTATTAAGACTATAAGTACAGAGTTGTAGTAACCAACGAGCAGTAGTACCTTCAACAAATTTCCGTCAACAGAGTTGCTGGTGGTGGTCGCATCCACGCGGCGCTTCAACATGGAGGCTCCTGCACCGCCAGTCGTACTCGTGGTGCCAAGAGCGGGCGTTGCCGTTTCGCAAATCAGCATGTTATTTTGCTCACTGAAGGGATCAGACACGCGTCCGGGAGCCACGTGCAGCCACGGACAGTTGTCACCACGTTCGCAAACACCACTCTTCCAAAAATCACACTTCACTTCCAACCTGTTTTATTCATGTTGTAACTTCATTCAATAAATATTAAGAGGAAAAATTAAAATTTTTTATACATAGAAGTTGTACTTCTACTTCCGCCAGCAAGAACAGCAAGAACAATTACAACAGGTACTAGAAAAGAACTAGCACTACTAACAGGGCAAGAGAGATATTTCTTCCAGTACTCTCCTGTAGGCTGAAAATAGTACGCAGGAGTTTGTTCTTCATCCGGCATACGATGAGCCCACTCGCAATATTTGCCCTTGACACAATTCCCTTTACGCCAAAAACGGCACACAGCCGACTCTTGCTTCTTCTTCAAGCCTGGTGGAATCGAAACACCCGGTGTTGTAGTTGAAGACCAAGTCTATAAAAGAAAATTTTGATGCTGAAGATTTACTACTACTACTTATTTCATTGATGCTAGTACCAGCACTACTTATTTTGCTAGTCGTGCAAATAGAAGTTCATTAATAATGCAATTAAATAATATAAATGGGTGAATGGGTGGATGAACACGAACAGCACTGTTAGCATAGATACCATTGACCCCAGAAGTGATAGCATCACGACGCAGAGGGGACTTCACCACTTTGTTTGGGTAAGTGTCAACAGCGTTCATCAAAGCAGCCGGCTTCGTCACCATCTCTTGAGATATGCTATTAGAGCTAGATGTAGCGTCACCAGCATATCTTCTTGAGATATGCTATTAGAGCTAGTAGTAGTAGTAGTGTACCCAATCTGGGGATAAGTTCAGCTAGATATTGTGTAATCTTGGGGTGTAGAAGACTGTCTAATTAGCATGTTCTTTTGCAAGTTCTTTCTTCTCTTTTTTCGTTGTCTTCTTTTTCCCCTTCTGTGTCTTGTTGCGGTCAGAACACTTCATAATGTCCTCGGGAAGACCACTACACGTTTTGTTATTGTTTCGTCGGTCATCAGCATCACTCTTGTAAGTAAATGCAAGTTAGTACCTAGAGTAAATCAATATTTTTACCCATGTTGACGTTGTTTCTTAAACAAAGTAAATACAACAATCGCTTCGTAACAACAGGTTTATTCACCACGCTTTTTTTAACAGGAGAGGATCCAAAAATGTTGCGTTCCAGCAGAAGGAGTGGCTGATTCGTTTCCTCCAATCCTGTCTCCCATTCAGGAGGCGCAGAAGTGGATCGAAGATTAGAAGCAAAGAATGGCCACTGGTGAAGCAGATGCTGGTACGCTATGACGAGTATCAATATGTATGGTCTGAGAGAGACTAGTCCGCTGATAGCGTGAAGCTCTTCGGCAATGTGCCTAAGATTTCCTTGACGACTTCTACCCGCTGATCTAGCTTGTTATTTGATTCTATTCTACTAATCCACATAAGTAGTAGATTGAGTGGCTACTACTTGCTCGAGTTCGAGTCGATTCGTTGAACATAAAAGGTTCTAGTGAACGAAGAAATTTCTCTAAAAGTTCTATTGCTGCTTTTGAAGTACGATCAAAAAACTGCTCTTCACAGGAGTGGTTACTTCCTACATCTAGTAGTAGGCACATGTCATTTATTAAGAGAGTGCACACGGTGACGGTGTGCGTTGGAGCAGTTCTATTTCTTACAAGACGCCTAATCAGATAGCTCTCTTTTATACCTCTAGACTGGGCACGCTGCTACTACTCCTGCTACTCCTGCTACTCCTACTACTACTACTACTACGGCCTTAACATTCGTCGGCACAACCTCATGGTCGGCCTCTTGCTCAGTGGTGTATTCCTCATCATCAGAGTCTGGGTTGCCGCCCCACGTATGGCGGGATCGTCCAGTCGGAGTTTCTTCAGCCTCAACATCTTGCTCTTCTTCCTGCTCCGGTGCTTTTTTGGAGGTTAGAGATTCGAAATCTTTCGAAGTCCTACCATAAAAAGGCCTTCGTCGCGGCTTGATGATGCAGGAAAGCTAGATTGATTCTTGCTGGTGTGTTGTAACAAGTAGATGAAGTACAAGACCAACCCCTAAGGAGCGTAGTTGGTTGAAGGGAAGAATAAAACGAGAGAAAAGTAATTAGCCGGCTATTTTCTTCTTGATGTTCTTTTAGCCATAAGTTGGTAGGCAAGGATGGGTAGGCTGCCGTCTCTTCAGTATCAGGAGCTCCCGCGTCCACCTCTAAAAGCTCCTTATTAGAAGGGTCCAAGGTCATTCTGATGCATCTTCCAGCAGCTGTCGTGAACGTGAATTACTGAACAATATTAGCCTAGAAGATGATTAATCTCTGTTAACAAGCAAGAAACACATTAACTACATCCCGATGAACTGCTGAAGCTCTACTCGCTGAGTTTCTCAAAACCAGTCAGGAGAGACTTAGTGGTTGTACTTGTTAGTGACTTCCAATGTACAACATGCGCTACGACATATAGTCACACATCAACAAGAAGTACTACAATCCTCGAAAGATACATATATTCCCAAGATAAAACTAGTACTGATGTGAGTACTTGTTCTTGAAGTTAAGTAGTTGAAGTTGAACTACTACTACTACTACAACAACAACTGATGTAATACTACTACTACTTAGACTCCTTATAGTTGTGATGTGCATAATCTGAGACTCTGTGCGAAATTTCAGGAAAGCTTCTTCCGGTGTTTCTTGGCGGGAACCAGCGTCACTCTCGCTGGTGCGTCTACGAGAGGTTGGACTCGAAGTGGAAGTGCTCTCGTCACAACGTTGACGAACCTCGTCCGTCTCTTGTTCTTCTTGATTTAGAGATGAAGGTTCTTCAAGATGAGGGAATACTTAGACAGCACGATGTTCTTTTGGTACTCGTACTCCTCATGTCTAAAACACATGAGAGCATATTTGTTAGACACCCGATCTCGATGATCCACGATGGATCTTTTAGTAGCTCCTTTCTACAAGGATCATCAAAGGGAAGAAAGTCTCCAGATGATCCGGTTCCAGAAGCTACTTGATTCTAGTATGCTAAAAAAAGCAAGAAATTCTTGTCCTAATTGTTCGTTTTTGCTAAAAAAGCAAGAAAAAGAACTACCTAGAACAGCAATTATAATATCATAATAGAGGCGGGAAGAACGAAGCGTCGGTTGTACTCTCGGTGCCAGCTGCGGATTCCAATTTGTCACGTGTCTGCTGTAAGCTGGCTTCCAATCGTTGCCGTAAAGCCTTCTGAGTGGAATTCTTAGAGGAAATTTCGATAGTGCACTGTTTTATCCGTCAGCTTGTTCAAGTATGCAAAAAGAATCGGGGCATGGATCTCCAGGCGTCAGTAATTACAATTGTGACCCATTGTATATCAGCAGAACAGTATGATCTTTCTGTGACGTCTTTCAAGCCAAAAAAAAAAGGGCACTAACTAGCGCTGACCTCCGCTTGACCATTTTCCTGTTTGCGTTGGGGAGATGCTCTCCCCCAACGGTCCGTTGGGATCCTTGAGCCAAAATGGCTACGGTCAGCTTGTTTTATCCGTCAGCTTGTTCAGCGAATATTACTGCACAATGCTATCTGATATACCTACCCTTGTAAAATCATGTAGAAGTTGAATGGTGTGCGTAAAAGAAGTTTCGTCTTCATCGCTGTTGTTGTCCTTGCTGTTCTTCAGCTCCCCTTCCTCCATGCGTTTCTTTAACATCTCACGTTGCATGTTCTTAGCCGAATCAATCTTGATGTGCTTGTTCTTGTGTTCGTTGTCGCTAGCATGATTGGAAATCGTGCTAGATTTAGAACTAAGAGAAATCCATCTTCAGCAGCAGGTGAAAATGGATAATTCGTTCCCTGAAGATCCATCGATGTAGGTGAAGATGGATAATAATTCGTTCCCTGAAGATCGATGTAGCCTAGTTAAGGTGAAGATGGATAATAATTCCTTCCAGATGAACATCAGGGAACGAATTATTATCCATCTTCACCTTAACTAGGCTACATCGATCTTCAGGGAACGAATTATTATCCATCTTCACCTACATCGATGGATCTTGGTTCGTTCCCTGAAGATCGATGTAGCCTAGCCTTAACTACAGATGAATCAGTTTTCGGCAGAATGTAAGAAGTGTTCGTGTTGCTGTTGCTGTTGTTGTTGCACTCACCCTCCTGCGCAGTCTCGTGGTAGTAGTTGTCATGTTGCTGTCCTTGCCCACTGGAAAAATATCGTCTACGCCCGACGTGCTCATGTTCACTAGTACATTAGAATGAAGTAGTACAAGTACCGTCTAACTACAGTCTTCTTGGGTCCTCTAGATCTTTGTTCACTGAGACTGTTCTTAGCTAACAACGTCTAACTACAGTAGAGTCTTCTTGGGTCCTCTTCTTAACTAACAACGTCTAACTACAGTAGATCTTAGTCTTCTTGGGTCCTCTAGATCTTTGTTCAGTGACGAGACTGTTCCAAAAGCAAAGGAGTTTGGGATTGCTCGGTTTACAACCACTTCTTGCACCAGGAGGTAGATTACAGCAAGTGAAGAACAAGGAGTTGTTTAGGTTTTACACAGTTAACAATGATCATGGAGCTGTTCATCTTAATGTTAGATGATCATGAGAGTGGATGTAATAAATTGGGGTGGAGCCGACCCAACTAGAAAAAAGAAAGACCAGACGAAGATAGTGGATTTGATTTTAATAAAAATAATCTGCCGTAATTGTTGTAGCTGTGTTGATAACCGGCATTCGCGATCATCTGGTTGTAAGTGGTTTGATGTTGTCCTCCCGCACCGTAAAGATCGTAGGCCGAGGCACCGCCGGCAGCATGGTAGTACGAGGCTTGTTGCTGAGGCAAAGATTAGAACGCCAAGCAAATCATCTTGTCTTTGCTTTCCATCTCAACTTCCTAAATAGACATGTCATTTCCATCTCTGAGACATGTCATTTCATCTCAACTTCCTAAGTAGAAGGAAGCAGCGAGAAATGACTTGTAGAAATAAATTGTATTGAGCCTTAAGAAGAGTAGGAATACCAGGACGCCGTCGCAGCACCTCCTTCCGGATAGGACACATTCCCGTAGTATTCGGATGCAAAATATGAAATGTAATATCGATAGCTAAAAATGTTCCTTTTCCTATTCAAGAATATAGGATAGGATAGGATAAGAGTGAGCTCGCCTCCGGAGAGGATAGAATAAGGAATACTCTTCCCACCCAAAGATCCATGATAAGGGCTACAGTTCATTCATAAGAAGTCTTCTTCCCACCGCGAGGTGGCAGGATATCCAGTGTATGCTGCCTCCATTTTTTTCGGAAAAGTTTCCTGTAGTTGTTGATAATCAAGAGTTTTGATAATCAACTACAACGTTGTAATGAAAAACAACAGGACAATGCTGAAGTTCATCTAAATTTGTACAACATGCAGAACCATTTGTACAACATGCACAACCAAGTAAGTATTGACAAGTCTAACTACCGAACAACGAACGTCTCTTAAGAAGTTAAGTAGAAGCAAAAAGGTACTTGATTTTTCGACTTGTCCTCATCATGTAGAAGGGTACTAGTGTTCTACTGCAGAAAATTCAGTGTAGAAGTGTTAACGTACTCAGTGTAGAAGTGTTAATGTACTCAGTGTAGAAGTGTTAATGTACTTTTTGAGCTTTGTAGTGAGTCCTCTTTGACCTCTCCTCTTCGTCTTCGTCCTTCTTTTCTCCGCTAGCTCTTGTAGATCTGCTATTCGTCGTTCGTCTTGTTTTAAATCTAGTAACCACGTACTTACCTATTCTTTAGTAAGTTCTTCTTGTTGTAAAATAAATCAATAAGATGAAATTAATAGCAGCACATCGATTTGCACGAGCTCGTGTCAATTTTTCTCTTTGGAAAACAAATGCACACTTGCTTCCTGCTAAGATTTGTGGTCGTTATACATGATTTGTGATGGTTGTGTCTTATAGATGTTGAGATGATATCGTGAAGAAAACCATTTCGCCAGTCCTGTACAACATTTGGCATACTCTAAGGTCGCACGCGAAAGAACTTTTTCTTGCTTCACAATCAACGCCACCACACTCATGATTGACAGCCTACCACGCACTGTAGCAGTACTAGCTGTAGTCGCACTTGCAAGAAGAATGAAGAAAAATAATGCAGGAAGCATCAAGTATCATAGACGCACGTCGCACGCTTTCTTGCTGCGCCTCAAGACACTTGTTTAATGTCAGATTTTCATCGCTGCCTCTTGTTCTTGCAGATGAAGTTGACCTCTGATACAACTGGAGGCACACCTAGTACGCATGGCAACACCTAGTACGCATGCTTCAAACTTGAAGTGACATGACAGCAAGGACTGGAGAACACGCGAACAGTCTCTACTCTGCTGTTTCCCGATTCGTAGTTTTCAATCATCATCATGTACTTTCTCCTTTTAAATCTAAAATCTAAATCTAACTCTTAACCCTTTTTTAACGACCTTGCTTTCATAGAGGTGGGACTCACAAACAAAATCCGTCAATTTTCTCGGTCTGCGCTCACATCTTGTGTCTGACGTTTGCGATAGTGCTAGGTTAGGTGTGGGCCCCCCCGCTAGGAAAACTAGCAGACGTAGTTGGCTACTGAAGAGCCAAAAACAAGAATACGACCTAGAGCTGGTGGCGCTACTCTACTACGTTCTACATTCTAAGATACACACAAGTCCCAACCGCTCTCGTTCAATTGGCATGACTCGGGGAGTAACACATAATTTCGGCGGAAAAACCTCAGTCATATCAACCGACGAGCTTTTACCTTCAAACATCGGAAACTAGAACCGCCCGGCCGAAGCCAGCATGTGGCGATAGGGCTAGGTTAGGTGTGCGCCTCCCCGCTAGGAAAACAACCAATATGGCTAGGTTAGGTGTTCACACAAGCCCCAACCGCTCTCGTTCAATTGGTTCGTAGGTGCTCATGAATTTCTCAATTGCGCCAAATTTTCCGTGGTTCCAGCCGTCCTGTAGAGAGTGAGTGTATGTGTAACCATGGAAACCTTTCTCTTTCTCTAGTAGTATTTTTAGTAATCTTCGTAGTGCACTAGTAGTAGCGTACCCAGTCTAGAGGTAAGGAAGAAAAAACCAACTAATTAAAATTATGCATCTGTGGAGAGCGTGTTATTGTGTTGAGAGATGAAAAGAAAAAAATTTAGTAATACCTCTGTCTTCGCCATGAGCTTGTGATTGATAATGCTGAGCTCCACCATCGTAGTCCTTCCATAGCGATAGAAGCCCTTATTGATCCGCAGAAAGGGCACTGCACTGCCTGTGCTGTTGTAAAACTCAGCTAATCTATTGTCGACCGGGTCCCGCCCATCGAGAGGTGTGTAGGGTGCCTGAAAATAATGATGATTCAAAGTAAGATTCACAAGTTGTTGCCAAGTAGGTATAGTAGAAGTACTAGATTACATCTTCAAAGATTCACCAGGTTAGTAGTTGTAGTAGCAGTTTAGCCATTCGAGGGGTAATTACAGCATCAGTTAAGGGAAAAGGGGTTAAAAAAATGAGTAGAGTAGATTAATGATGAGCTATACCTGCTTCTAGGAGTCGACGCAATTTCTAGATGATAGAGTGGAGCTGTATCCAAGACTGTCTGAGACGCAACATGGTACATCGATCCACAAAAAAAATTCAAAAAAAAGGATGAGGATAAAACTTCTAAGGAATTTCTTAAAGAGTACCATCGGCTTTGCTGTCGAGACACGATTACGCGAAGACCGCCCCGCTCGCGAGCTCGTACTCTGTGAAATAATAGGTACAAGAGCTACAATGAATCAAGAATGAAACCAAGAAGAAGAAGATGACCTATATCCTACAGATATCTCTCCGCAGAGCAGTAGTCGTCCATGATAAGGTTAAAATCACTGCAAAATCTTCAGAGAATTAAAGTACAACAACCGCAGGAGACGGAGAATTGAACTGCTGCTGAGTCTCAGATGAATGCAGAGCCTCAACTTCGGATGGACTCGCGCAGGGTGGAGGCAGAGTCTGGCCACTCGCGGTATCTTAGAGCTACCGCATTCGCATCCCTGACTGCATCCTTGGCTTCCTTCCCCCTTAGGAAAAAAGCCAAAGTGGTGGAGACGCGGCCTTGGCTCTTTTCGTAAGGGGGAGAGAAGCCAAGGATGCTGTACGGGGTGTGCTCTTTTGTTTGCCTCAACTGTGGTTCCGTCTCGTGGACACACCCCTTGCTGCAGCCAGCTCTTGTACCTGTTGCTCTCGAGCCGCCAGGGAAATTAGAAACTCTTCATAATTTCCCTCTTGTTCTGGGCTTGGGAACTACAAGATAAGAGAAGTAGCTAAAAAATGGTGTGAAATAGTAATTGTTAGAACAAGAAGCGGAACATAATTCTTGAGCGTTAAAGAAGTAGTGTCCTTAACTAGGTACTAGCCTTGGATCATTGCAACATTCTCGTGGTAGGCCTTAGAATTCATGATTGTTTTCCCTTATGATCAAATTCAGGTTACCAAATACCAGAACCATACAATTCAAAAAACTTCTCAAACTTCTATTCTTCTATAAATATAACACCACGACCACGAGGACATAACTTTTTTTTAAGTTCTAGGATTTCGAGAGCTTGACTTTCGTTCTCACTCTCTAGTGCTTGCAATCGTGTCTCCAGTGCTTTCCGTGTCAATCCGGTAAGCTTAGATTGAAATAGGTGGAGGGTCAATGTGCTGCAACTAGTTAAAATAACAAGTCAGGTGTACAAACTCGATATGCAGTGAAACTCTACAGCAAAGCACTACTACTCCCCATGATCATGACAAGTTGAATATACAACTCCTGAACTGCTGGATATTTTTCCGTAACGAAGTTCCCCATCTGTGATGGTCCTGCACGATCTTGTTGTAGTGCGTGGTGCTCAAGAGGACCACCGCCAGACGTCTGATCCACGCTCCTTCCACCTACCACGCCAGATTCTATTAGATTGAACTGTAAAGAACAGGAGTGAGGAAGGGGGGGATGAGAGCATTTTACCTCAACAAATGATGATCCAGAGACTACTAGACGGTGAATAGAACGACTCGTGATAGGTTATGGGTTTACCTAAACTAATTTTTGTTCAACTTGATCATGCTGGTTACTACGTCTTTGACGTGATGTTTTTTCTCCACCATGACCCTGAAAGAAGTAGAAAGGGGATCAAAAATGTCCAGGCCCTTTAAATTGGGGTGGATCTAGGATATACCATATTGAACTGGTAGTACTGCATGATATTTATAATATCTAAATAACGCATGTTGAAATTTTGATACAACCGCCAAACCAAGCCTTAACTGTACTACTATCGTAGAAGGTACGCGGCTAGCACCAGGTTGTATTGTGTTTGGCGCAGTAGATGAAGCAGAACTGCTACAAGTTGCAAAATGCAGACGCGCGTCTCCACTTTATCATGAAGAAGCTATGTAGTTTTTTGAAAAAACTACTTTCTCCCCTCGTCCAGAGCCAGATTGATTGATTACCGTACTCACTCATGGGGTGTAGCATCTCTAATTGAAAGCGTACAAGTATCTTCGAAGGTAGTTGGAGCCTCGAAGATCTTCATGGAGGTTGTGGTCTGGCTACAACGGCTACATGTAGGATTTAAAAAACAACATCTTGTTCCATACACACTTGGGATTAATTGGCTAGATGGATGTAAAAAACCACAAAACATCTTCCATACATCACTTGCGACTCCTGTGGCTCCTTGGTTCGATGACCCTTTACTGTCCAATCCAAACGGATTCATCTCCGGATTCCTGTTCCTCAAGCTTACCCTTAGCGCTCCCCCTATTGATTGATTGATTGATTGATTGATTGATTGATTGATGTTCCCATTCACGAGGAAAAGGGAAGATGATCCATCTCGAAGCTCACCATGACCCTGAGTAGATCCTTTGCCCCTTGAAGTCTCGTCTCCACTGAAGATGGACCGATGCCTTCTCTGGAACCATCTTCTCTGGGCCCGGTCCATCTTCAGTGGAGACGAGAGCTTCTGGACCAGCTTCTGGACCGAGCTTCTGGGGCGTGCTCTGTCTGGCCCAGAAGGTGCTACTCCTTGCTCAGAGGGTCTGGAGATCGGCTGCGCAGAGGGTCTGGAGATCGCCCGATCTCCAGCGCCACGCGCAGATACAAAAACTTTCGGAGATCTCTGCGCGCGCAACTGCCATTACGATCGACGGATCTCCCGGGGTCCTCTCAATTTCATAAAGGCAGCCCTTTTTTTATTTTTTCATCAACTCGCTTATTTCAAGTTTACGAGTAAATGTCTCGTCTCCACTGAAGATGGACGCATCTCTGAAGACCAATGCCTTCTCTCAAAAAAACGGGAGACCATACATTAAGGGACGAAGCCGTAATACACGCGCAGGAACGCTCAGCACCGGTTGAGAGAGGCCCACGGGTTGCGAAAGCTGGGGTGCTGGCATACGAGCTTGCAACTGCTGAGCCGGCATCTTATATGAAGAGAAGTATGCTGCTGGTGCTGTTCTTGTACAAGGAACAAGAAGATCAAGATTCTTTTTTACTATGTGAAGCTGTAGTACAAGAAGGACGAACAAGGAACAGGTGGAAGCCATTGATGGACGACTACAAGTTCTACGATGCATAGTGTTAGCAGTGGTCATAATCATGATGTGCATAATTGAAATTGCTGGAATGGCGGCTTGCTCTGCATGATCTTAGAGTGGGTTCTTCGACGTTCTCTAGCACAAGGTCGACAAAAAGAGAAGACCCCGAGGACTTCTCACTTCTCACTGGAGGAGGTCGTTCATTTTACTCATTCAAAGGACGAGACCGACTAATATATAATGGATCTCACTGGGAGGACCCATTCTTACTCGTCAAATCAAAGAAGTTGTCGTGATAAGATGGAAGTGCTAAAAGTAGTTCTAGTTCTTCGTCCTCGTACTAGTACCTACTCAAGACCAAGAGAGAGAATCCTTAAGTTGTATCGGAGGCCGCTCCCTCGTACTCGCGGACGAGCTGTTACAACTTCCCATCAGATGAGCACCTGGACCTGGTATAGTATCACTATTTTGCATGAAGGGATTATACACCTAAGAATAGAGGACGAGGCCTCACCTGGAGGTGTAATATTAATATGAGGACGAGGGCCACAGATAGATGGATAGATAGATAGATGGATAAAGAGATGGAAAAAGAAATAGATAGATAGATAGATAGATAGATACATAGATAGATAGATGGATAGATAGATAGATAGATACATAGATAGATAGATAGATAGATACATAGATAGAAGGCATTGATTACATGCAGAACTGTTCTTGAGCAAAAGCCAAAAGTAGTAAGAAGCTATCATGTTGAAGATCATCATCATGGTGGACATCTTCATGACGAAGAATTATAGTAGTCCTCTAGTACCTCCAGCAAATGCTTGCGGCATGTGAGAGGTCCCGACTTCTAGAGGACCCTGCGGCGGCTGTAAGGACAAGTGTGCGGGAGGAACCGCCGGATACATCAAGAAAGGACCGCCAGCAAACATTTTGACTAGTACTTTGAAGACTGATTGGAATAAGAATAAGGGAGATTCAAGAACGTCTAGAAGAAGAAGATTGGCAGCCAAGGCTAGGGCGAATCAAGAACAACTAGAAGAAGAATATTGGCAGCCAAGGCTGGCTAGGCTAGGTAGAGTAGTTGTTGATACTACGTTAGTTACTTAGAACAAGGTCGTACGTACTCTTTTTTTAGTTATAAAAGGTAAGTACTCGGTTAAAAATGCTTTCTCTTTCATTCACCGAGTTGTAATCTATTTTGCGTCTTGTTTTTCGTCTTCACGTTTGTCAAAGAGAACTCAACTCGTCTCCATGCATAAGATATAGCAAATACATCTTCTTCTTCAGACAGGAGTCGTTCTTGTGGTTGTGCTCAACTTCTCATCTTGGTCGTGATCATCACGAAATCTACTCAACTTTCCTTGATTGATTGCCATCCCGAGTAGTTCTCTTTTTAGTCCACCGCTCACAGGAGGTTATCGTCGTGAATGTTGTGCAATAGATGCCAAAAATAACGAACACGCCTCTCCCTCTTCGATCACATGATGTTGTGCTGACCCCTCGTCCACCAACCGGTTGACGTTGTTGTGGGCTTGTGTCTCGCGAATCATGATAAAATTGTCGGATATCATGTTGAGTATGAAGTGCAAATCTAGGCAAGCGCTACAAACAAGAACCGCAGGAGGTTTTGTTCCTCTGTTTACAGCTACTTAACAAGTTCTACTCGACGTATATTAGCAAATCCATTCGTAGCTGTCATGTGTGTGTCCCTCTGTGGTCATGCTTCAACTTAATCATCTAAGTTCCTCTCCCGCTCTGGTAAGTTATTCGTACTGACTGTGGAGCAAATTGTTCACCAACTGCTCGTATTCCTCGCTCAGATGCAGCTCCGTCTTGCCGCAGATTAGAGAGGAGGACCTCCACGAAGGTCAAGCGCATGGAATAGGACTAGGAGTTTTGTGCCTGCTCAGCGCATAACTACTCACCACATGTCTTGATGTTGCTCCTTATGTTGTACAAGTTCCTGTTACCTAAATCATATAATTAGACACTATGTATTATCTATCGCTCTGATTATTTGAATCCATTCGGCGAGCTGCCTAAGATTTCCCTGACGAGTTCTACCCGCTTATCATAATTCTACGGAATATTATTATCTTCTACTGAATATCTTTATCCTTCATCTTTACGAATGAATCATAAAAGTAGGTCGTGATCCGTCTCGTTGAGAACTTTTTGGGTCCCAACTTCATCTGGTCCTAAGACGTGCACCCACAGCTTTGCCAATTCTTAGAGGGTAGATGAGAAGGAGCTATCTCCCGCTAGTAATAGGATTAAGAAGGAGATCGAAGAGAACATCATTGAGAAAGATGCCAGAGCGAACACGACCACACTGAAAATGAGCCGCCGGACGGGTCTAGCGCGGCGAGGGTATTGCTTCGCCACATCAGACAGAAACTTGCCGCCGGTTCAGTTCGTGGCCCAAATTTTGCACTACGGCGCGAAACCCACACAACAAGAAGGAGATCGAATAGATGCAAGAGCTTACTAGGATAGATATCAAGAAGAAGGTCGAATAGATATCCTCAAGATCAAGAAGGAGATGAAGATCAAGAAGGAGAAGGAAGGAGGTAGTTAAGCTTAGCGAACGAACTCTCGAAAGTAATTCTAATAGAATTAGAGTGTATGGGAAGACTACTACTCTAAATAACTGTTGAAGCTTCAACTTTTCCATGCCCCCCTCAATTAAGGCACTTCGAGGTAGTAGCACCACAACGGACAAAACCTCTCGAGCAGGTAAATGAGTGAATGAGGGAACCTCTTCGGTCTACTTTTCTTCACAATTGATTGTGATTCACATTTTTCTCTTTCATAATTCCCCATCACTTCCGCTCGGTAATAGGACAGGAACTCGTCGAATTTTATGTCCGCTAACAGGGCAATCGCCACTTGTCGCCAACCGAAATTGAAACTTCGGAACGATATCTCTGCCCAATTTCTTGCAAATTCTTGTGCCTGGTTTAGAGGAGTCTATCACTATAGGAAGCCTAATGCCACATCATCAAGATCAAGTTGAAAGATACGATGATTGAGAAAAGGAAAACCAGAAGAAGCAACGAACTATTATTCATAAGGATATTTTGATTCGTCATCCACCTGTTACAATTGATGATAGAAGGAGCCAGCACAAAGATGAACAACAATTAAAAAAAGTAGTACGTACATCTTTCTAAATCACAACAGGAGCTTCGGCCCTTGGTAGAGTATCAAAATACGAATTTTCTAAATAAGTGAGATAGATAGACATAGAAATCCATCCACTCAGGTACTACCTCTGTTCTGTTCTGTGCGTCCCTAAAAATAGGTATATAGCAGCTACACACAGGACGAATCGACGTGAGCGTGACAACATCAAGATGCCCAGAAGAGTTTCAAAACTTTTTCTCTCTCGGTTTGTTGATGTCAAACTCCATCTGCTTCTGCATCTTTCATTCATTTCATTCATGTACCTGTCTCTTTCATAAGAGTTTTTTAGGACGCTCCTGCAACTTGGACACCACGCCGCGTTTGAACTCCTCGAATTCTGCGGTTGTTTTCTGCAACAAGATGTCCTTCTCGAAGTTCTCGAATGTTAGACTAGCACAAAGGAAGCGCTGAAGCAAAGAGAACAGCGCAAAACCACGTACTCCACCTACTATAAACACTTAACATTCCTGTACGAGAAAGTACAAGTACAACAACAACCATTAGGAAAACTCTTAGGACTCGTGGTATTGATGAATACTCCTTAGAGTATTAGTCAATGAAGACTACTCCTCTAGTAGAAAGAACTCTATCCCTAGTAGAAATGACTTATCGGGACAAGTCATTACTACTAAGTACTCTTCATCGCTACTAGTCTAAGGAGGAACTACTCGTGGTATCCCCCATCTCTTTTCCCATAAGAAACCACGACGTGGTATCCCATGAGAATAACACAAGAAACTAATGCTCGTCCCTAAGGAGAAACAACTCCCCTAATAGTAATAAGGTGGAACTAATGCTCGTCCTTATCGGCATGAAGAAAAAAACTCTGCGTAATTAAAAACGAGGACTCGTTTAAAAGTTAAGCGGTGGAGTCAGTATTCTTCAGTTCAAGTTCAACTTCTCCCTTCAAAATAATAGCATACAACACTACTTGAGGTAAGGGGTTTTCAAGAAAAACGCAGTAGTAACTTCTCTTTTGGGGTTCGGTTACAAAAGATAAGTAAGGGGTTCACAAGATCTGTTCCATAAGAAAAACGTAGCAATCTTTTGTTCCAAGTCGTGGCATTTCGTATTCGAACTTTGAACTCGGAAAGCCAATCCTGTCATTCCATTCACAAAGTCTGCTCTGGCCGAAACGAGGTACCCTAGTTGCTGCTTGCCTTAGAGGTAGTACTTAATACTTTTCATTATCTTCGGATATGATTCCGAGTCTGATATCAAGAGCCGGGTATACGTTTAGATATAATATCCATACCGTAGTTGAGTGTTTTACAATTACATGCGTATCTGCGGTTTTTTGATATCCGTCCGTTACCTAGAGCGGACCCTCTTGATGATTTAGAAGGTTTTTTGTCTCTGTAAAATTTCTAATCTTGATGAAACAAACACTAGTAAGCAACTTGCTCTCATTCAGTGTCCAAGCCTCACAGCAACAAAAACAACATGGGACGATACTGAAAGACTACAGCAGCCGTAATTGGTTCTTAAGTCTGCGAAAAAAGGCTGTCCTAGCATCTGGCACAACAGCATATTCAAAACTCGCGTCTTGACCAATTTTCTTTCGTCCTCTACTTCAAAAAACGAGTCTCGTTCTTCAGTCGCCGATGACGAAAATCGTGCTGAGCGAATACTCGCTTTAACGCTAGAGGACACTGTTCTCACTATGACGACTAGGTATGATCATCACGGCTATGATCTGTCTTTTATGGATGTTGTAGTTGTTTATTTTTCCCCGCTCTACCTAGAGGCAGACCATCCTGGCATTTTTTCCATTGAAATGAGAAGTGCCAGGATTACTTTCCTTCAAAAATAGGCGCGAAAAAACTATTCGAAAAACTGAAATAAGCGAGTAACTACTGAAAATAAGCGAGATACTGAAAAAGGAAGAGTAGCCCTGTCAAAGCTACCTCCCATATTTCAGTCAGTAACTCGGTTATTTTCAGTTTTCGGTACATCATCCACATCTCTCGTGGAGAAGTGAGTCTCACTTGCTTCTTCTTGCTCCTCCTCACACCATGATCACACCGAATTAGACAAATAGTGAGTCTGAGTGTCTTCTAGCCTTAATTGCTCGCTGGTGATGGACTAGATTTTTTTGCCGACAATAAGCTCCTGTTTGCAGATACAAGACGGTCGCACTATTCGGATCGTTGGGATTTGGACTGGCAGTAACGATACGACTCTCTTTTTTAGCGCTAGTGAATTCACGACTAGTATGCCTGGTGGTTGAGTGAGTAGAAGGTGCCCTTTTTCGCTTCCTTTGGTTTCGCCTTGATTTGTATTAAAGGGACTCTACTCAGCATAGTACTCCACAGGGGATAGTGAAAACTAGCCTTAACTTTTTGAATCGTCCGTACACCCTTGCGAAAACCAGGTAGTTCTGCTTGCGATGCAGCGGACTCTACCACGCCCTGTTCTTCAATATGAAAGAATTATCCGATTTCTTTTTGGTGAGAAGGGTACTTCTATAGGAAAGCGCCAAGAACGGAATCAGGCTCTGCTTTCTACTAAAATGATCAAAGGACTAGACGGCAACTAGCATGAAGATTAGAGCTACCCCTGCGCTAGAAAAATGATCAAAACGAGCACACAATTATAGAGGAAGAGCGAGGGAAATACAGGAAGTAACGAGGGAGGGAAGACTTCCCTTAGAGAGGTGCAACTTGTAGCGCAGCCGACTATATAAAATATATTCTCACTGGTACTAAAATATATTTTAACTGGTACTAAGTTAGACGAGAAAAGTGCCGAGAACATTATATGAAAGGCATTTGAGTATATTACTCATTCACTCATTGACGAACCACGTGACAACCTAACAAGCCATATTTGTTTCTGCTCTTCGATAGCGGATTCCCCAACGGCAGGTAGGTTTTCAAGACCTGTGATATTCTCGTGACATCTTGAGTCCTGAGATTTCCCTCTCCTACTAAAGGCTTCCACATTACATTCGTCACAACATTCTTCACCTATTTTCTACTTGAAAAAAGGCCAAGGATGTTAGTGGCGGATGTAATATAGAAACCCTTAATACTAAGCCTTCTCCAATAGCCGCAGTTTTTTCGAACAAGGCGCTCTGCGTTTCTCGTAAACTCTCTACGGTCAGTGAGTCCTGCTTTGCCTTAGAGCTACCACGTTCGCAGCCGCCTTGAGAGCATGATCCTTGGGCGCCGCTTCTTTTTCCAGTAGAAAAAGGCGATCCAAGGATGCTGGTGTTAAGGATCGACATGCTTCAGCGGTAGCCTTAATTGCCAGTAACCAGTTGTACATGTCCTTCATCGGATAGTCATTTGCCGAAATAGCCTCGTCCACCATCTCACCGGCTACCTCTACATTAGAAGAGCTCAGTTCTCATCAAAATTTAAGATGTTGACCTGTTGATGTTGTACTAGAAATACACTGTATTCTTGAGCTCCCTGAGTTCCTATTCCCTTGCCGGCTCTTCCTTCTGCAGGCAAGTACTGGTACAGTTCTGCCGTAACTAAAGGCTGCTTCTTAAAGGCAGAATTGTACCAGTTTTTCCTCTTCCGCTCCTTCAAAACCTCCAATGCGGCGGCTAACTTCGAATAGTCACTGCTACTTGAATTAGACTTGGATTGGATTTGGAATCGATTGATTGATTGGTGAGGAAGACTACTGCAGCTCGATTTATTGGAAAGGATTGGAGGAATTAGACTACTGCAGCTCGATTTATTGGAAAGGATTGGAAGATGAATTAGACTACTGCAGCTCGATTTATTGGAAAGGATTGGAAGATGAATTAGACTACTGCAGCTCGATTTATTGGAAAGGATTGGAAGATGAATTAGACTACTGCAGCTCGATTTATTGGAAAGGATTGGAAGATGAATTAGACTACTACAGCTCGTATGTCAGGCTGGATTGTTTTGCCACTCTACCATCCCAAGGAGAACATCTCTAAGCTGTACAACTAACTACTGAAGATGCGAGATTATATTAATCATTCTCTCCCTAATATGGGAGAACAGCTTAAAGATCAAGTAAGATGAAATAGGAAGTAGTACTTGTAGTACAAGTAGTAAATTGTCCCCAATCGTGGGGTAATATAACAGCTATTAAGTACTCTCATTGGAGGTTCTTCATGCTGCATCGTCTAGATTTAATAGGGGCCAAGACTTAACACCATTTGAAGAAGTCTCGACTTCGCCGGCCGCCGCTTCTCCTAGGGCTTCCGGTAGTACTTGAACAAACCGTTTCACCAATTGCTCGAACAGAGTGACCAATTTGTCGCTCTATTTAGAAGCGCCAGAAAGAAGTCAGTACGTACCCCATATTTCTTGCACTATGAGTGGAGGATTCCCTTCCTGTCCCCTTTTTTGTTGTATCCCGTTGACTGATCTCAAAGAGGGATAATTGGCACAGCACTTCTCACGAGCATAGTACTAAATCTCCTTGACCAGAACCACAAAGCAGGCACATTTACGAACAAACTGCCAATTAGCAAGACCTGCGATGATGAGTAGGGTTCGTTGCTGGTTTCTTGGGTCCATCACTATAATTGACCCACCTGACTGGCCTTAATGTATCCCCCCACGAACAAGGTTAGGCCGCCAAATGCATGTGTGACGATATCGTAATCCAATCCGCTAATTTCTGAGTCGTAAAACTCTTCATTTAATCGCTCCAGCACCGTCTGTACGAAAAACAGCGTCCTACAATATGTATCCAAATCCTGAGCAACGAAATCCGAGTAGATGTTCACTTTCGCATACAACCGAGGCTCCTCATAGGGATACAGCGTCTCCTTGAAAAAAAGCCGATAGCCTCCTGTTGAAGTCGCGGTTGATTCGGATTCCTTGCTTACCTCTTCTTGTCCGGGAGGTACCCGAAAAATTAGAGAATGTTTATAAGATTTTTTAGATTAAGTATTCGGTTTCGGAGTAGTGGACGAGGCCTTAAGTACAGCATAGATAAGTCTTCTTTCCATTTCGCAAATTCCGTTGCTCCTTCAGTGTTGTGATGTCCTCCTTGCACTTGTAATTTCTCGAATGTCGGCAGAAGCGCTTCGTCATCGTGATAAGGAGGGACGGGCCAAAAGGGCTCTACTGCTCACCTTAGAGAAAGAGATAGGGGGTGGGCCGAAAGGGTGGCGGTCGTGGTGGTGGTGGCGGTCGTGGTGGTGGTGGCGGTGGTGGGGGTCTCTCCATTATAAGTCAAGAGTGGGAACGTCTTGTCTATAGAAACCTGAATCGTTTACATAAACATGATATGGCGTTCACGAAGATGTTTATCTTTATATATGCATGGTACTATCCAGGTCAATTTATCATGGTCCAACCTAAACAAAAGATAAAAAACGAACAAGTTAGACTTGTTTATTCTTTTTTACCAGGTGGTTGTTAGGAAAGTAGATCAAGACGCACGACGACGACCTAAGTAACATCAACCGAAGTCAGACGATGAGGAAGCTAGACGAAGTTCTTAGAGTCCATTCTTTTTTGTCCCTGGTTGCAAAATGCACAAAAATTCAAACAAAGATTAGTTACTTACCGTTTCAACTAGCCTTAATGCCGAGGAGCCTGTAGAAGGAGCTCGGAAGCCGATGCTCTCTTGTGCAGGTACCAGGTCGAAATTCGTGGGAACGAAGTCATTTCTTCGCATGACGAAAAATTCAGAAGGAATCTCCAGTTCTGCCGTCATCGACTTAATTAAAGGTTGAGCAAGCATTTCATTTTTACTAACTAGCAACGCTTCTAAGAGAAATTTGATCGACTGGCATCCCGAGTAGTACTCCTACCATTCCAACAGTGTGTTGCTGAGGGAAAATGGTCATGGTCATGTGCCGCATGTGTAACCCTAACGACCCTGGTCAAGTCTGAAGATTAGATTAGATTGGCTCCCGCCTCAGCCGGGCGCTTTAAGCACCGGATCGGCAAACATGTAGAGTTGTCCTGAAATGCTTCAACCCTTAACTTTAACATCGCTGAGTCTCTTCCACTTGTCGTCCCTGCGGAGGTTCCAGTTGTGGAGGTCCCACTTGTAGTTGTGCTCATCCTATACCTTTCCAAAACATCATCTTTCTTCTTCCAGCGCTGCAGCAAGGTTTCCGGTAACGGCTGAGGCTTCCGGTATTTTACTCCGAAATTAGAGGCCGTCTCCACTGCCTGTTCTACAAAAATGTCATTTGTCATGATACTTATCTCTGTTTATGAATTAAAAGTATAATTAGAATTAGAGTAGCTCCTGCCTCAGCCCTGCGCTTCAAGCACCGGATGATCGACAGAAATTTCCCTTTGACCGAAGTTCATCATGGTCAAGACGGAAAATATCCCGAAGGATGGATATGGTAAGAGGATTCAACTGCTTCATGACAACAAGCAAAGCTTCTACAAATAAGAGGTTAACCAGGATGACGCCGTAACAAAGTGTTGCTCTTCTAGCACTGGCGGTTGTTCCACCTGCTCTCTGACGAGCGGAGTTGTCGTGCTCCCGCGATGAAAACGCACGAGTCGCAGATTGTCTAAGCGAAAAAAATCGAAAAACTCCAACATTAGAAAAAGAGAAAGAGCCTATTTTCAACTTTTCGAATTTCTAGAACATCATCCTTGACGCAGTATTTGTATCTTTCTTTACTTGAATGAAAGGCTGTGGAAACACGCGCATCGTTGAAGAATGGTTGTGAGGCAAACGCAATTCTAATACTTATACATAGGACAAGACAATTGCATCCTTTTGATTTGCTAGAGTTTGAGGATCTTGATCCTCGTCTAGAACTTGACTTCCCTTAGCAGGAATAGGATGAAAACGAAGATGATGATAGTGATGTTCTAGAACATGATGATGGTGGTATTTAGTTCTAGAACATGATCATCATCCTCGGCCCAGTTGTATCCCTTGTTGTGCTAGTATTTAGTTCTAGAACATGATCATCATCCTCGGCCCAGTTGTATCCCTTGTTGTGCTAGTATTTAGTTCTAGAACATGATCATCATCCTCGGGTCGATGTGCGAGTGCTATGAAATGAACGTAGCTCACAGTGCGAGTGGAGGAGGGGTAGTGAGTGTAGCAGCGAGTGCGAGTCTTAATAATATCCGTACTGCATTCATCGGCTCGTAGACCAACGTTCCACCTGCCAGGAGCTCTTCGGGAGGATAGAGAAGAACATTCCGACTAGCTGACAACACAGAGTCTACTGGGTCTGCAACTCCTCTGTATCGAAATCTCAATTCCGCTAAGTCTTTCCGCTCCCTCCAAATTCGTGCGAGAATAGATTCCGAACCATCTCCATCATGAAAGGAAAATCGTCACTGAGAGAGTCTAATAATTCAAAAATATATGTGGGCGCCAGTCACTGCTTGAGTTACCGTTAACCTTGCATAATGATCTGAATCATAATCATGAGTCGTTCATTTAGTCGCTCCACCTATTCGGTTTCGGAGCTGCGTGTCTCTTCAAGAAATTAATAAGCACAGAAGTTTCCTTCTTCCTCAATGAGTCTATTAGTTTGGGTGCCATGCCCATTTACGTAAATGACTCGTTGAGAAAGCAAAGTATTAAGGAGATAAAGAAAAAGATTCTGAGTTGTATTATAATGCGATTTCCCTGTCTCATACGATGATCCACCGCTTCTGCGATGATACTCTTCTATTAAGTCTTTCCGCAACATGACCAGGTAGTTGAAAAACAGATCCCCGATTCTCTCCAGACTCGCGACGCACTTGTTAGAAGAAGAAGCGCTTTTTTAGCTTTCCTTAGGTTAGGTTAGGTTCTGGCCCGCCTAATAAAGAGACAGACGTGGTTGGCTACTCAGTAGAACCAAATTCAGTACATGTTGCATATCATGGATCCGAGTACTTCTCTTTCGTCAACTGCATAAGCCTGAAAGAAAACAGACTGCTAGTGCTGCCTTCGTGTAAGAAAGAATGAAGAGCATAGCTTTTGTTCCCGCCTTTTTCTACATGAGGTAGCCAAATCAAATATCACAACAAGAGTCCGTAACTTTCTCCTTGGTCAATGCAATACGCACTTGGAAAAGGCCAGTGCCTCCGCCATCATAGTACATACCTGCAGACAACCCCGTTGCAAGTCCTTCGTTTTTCAGGTAGGAAAGCAGTGACCCAGGTCCCTCGTAGCCTAAAACATGCCCCCAGATGTTAGAACAAGGGCCATCTCTTACTCTTTAGGAACGAAGTTATGGTTAATAACGCGATCTATCAACAAGATGAATATGGCGAGAGGGTTAACAAGTTGCACAGGATGCGTGTGTCAAGAAGTTGGCAGTCGTACAGTCCCTGATTACTGCATCTTGAAGAGGAGTAGCAGGCCGTGAGGTGTGTAGACGTGACGCACTCAACACTCTCCTCGTGACTCCCATAAAGAATCCATCGGTCTTTTCACCATGAGGTGTAAAACTTTGGAAAACATCATGACTCCCATAAAAAATCCATCGGTCTTTTCTCTCCAAAACTTCTCCTGCTCAGGCGTGAAAAATTGAAAGGCGAAATATCTCTCTTCCTTTACTGGCTCGATCCCAACTTCAACCGGTAGCGACATCAGAGGACCGCTGTTCCTGATGTTGATTGATTGATCGATGTGCCTATTCATGAAGTGATGTAGAAATGTAATATTCTTCATAATAAGATTGGAAGTTGTTCTGTAGAAGATGTCCTCACACACTTTGCGTATTCTTAGGTGAAAATTTGGAAATAGTGATACTCTTTTCGTTTTCGAAAACATATTAAATAATAGAGTAGTAGTAGTAGTAGTGTACCCATTCGAGAGGTAGGAAAGACTTTTTAATTATTATGGTCAGTTAATTCAGGTTTGCATTTGTTCGGCAGAGTAGTATCTATACACGTGCTTCGCAATCTGGTCGACCCGACCACTATTCTTCGCGGGAGAGGACTCAGTCGTTGTACCATCCGAGAGTTTAGGCGCGATGCGGTTCACCGCATAAGTGGATCCAAACGCGAATGGCATCTCTGGTAGTGACACGTATTTCTTAGAGAGAGATAATAATACGGGTGGAGCCAAGCTCACTAGGAAGAAAAAGTAAGGCTAGGTAAAGGGTATATAAGTACAGAATTATAGTAATGGCCAAGCTAAGTAGGATCCGTCTATTCTAGGCGCCGCGTGTCGTCCAACAGCCCTGGAGGTCTTCTCATCAGAGGCGGCCGAGGCCTGTGCTTGCCTCAGAGAAGTGCTCGGAGAGAGATAATAATAATAATAATCTACCCAGTCATGGGGTACGTACTGTCTCTCTCCAAGTAGCATAGAAGATGGAGGTGAGAACGAAACGTCGGTTGTACAACTAGCATGCACTCGTCTCCAAGTCGATAGGAGATGAAAACTACGAAGGAGCTGTCAAATACTAAAAATGTACGAGCCAGCACCTTACGAGGAACAAATTGACTACCTCTTCGAACTACAAGCTGTCTCATGTTGAAGATATTTACTCACTCCGAGGACCCCATAGTTGTTCTGCTTAACTTTATTGACTACATCTTCGAACCTGCTTTTGGTCGTTAGCATTGCTTCCAACTCGTCCAAGGATTCTCTGCCCAAGACAGCCACGCCCATCAAGTTCGCACTGTAAAAGTCTTGGTGGAAAGAGAGCAGAACGTCACGAATGTCATCCTTCTTCAGTGTCTCGAGGCTACCCGTACGAAAGTGGTTCAGAGGATGCGTTTGGTCCGCCTCTATATTAGAGGTGTGATGAAGAGTTGGCATCTCTAGCTCGCATCTCTATGGCTTTCCTTCTTCAAGTAGGAAAGCCATAAAGATGCTCATCATGCTCTTAAATGATACTATACATAGGTCAACTTGTTCCAAGAACGACCCTTAACTATGCGAAAGACCTGCAACGCTCGCCTTGCCTCATTCTGTAGGTTCTTCTTGTGCTCGCTGTCTACCGCGTGCATCTCCCTATCTGTACAATCGGCGTCAAGCAACGGATGTAGGAAGAATTGGGAAATTCTGTCTACGGCTTCTTCCAGGTGCGGTGGCGCAACGTAGAGATGGTACCTCGTCCAGTCGTCACTCGTGCTAGCGTTGCAACCACCTCCGTTTTCGTTAGAGCTAGAGGAGTGAGGGGACTGTGATGTTGTCACATGTAGTTCTTGTGTGAAGACTACCTCTGATGTGTAATTATGTATCATATCTTGTAGTGGTCGTGTGCTCCACGGATCAGAATCTATGCATCCCCTTCCAGATTGAAATTACAGTAGATTTGTCAATGTCATTTTAAACCGTAATTTTGGTTAAGAACTTCTTGTAGCTTTCCTCTTCTGGGTACTTTTTTGTCCCCAGAAACAGCATATGCTCCAAGAAATGTGCTAGGCCGTCCGTCTTCTATTAGAGCTACCCGCAAAAATCTGTCCCGTGAATATCAAATTTAAATCCCGTATAAATACTTGCGCAAGTACAACTGGGCGCAGTACTACTGCCACATAATCTACTTCCAGGCAGTACCGGTTTAACAGGAGTCTCCACGTGAGCTCAGGGGCTTAGCCGTAATTATAGGGTTTTTCGCAGAGACTGCCAACTTTCACCGACACCGCAATGGAAGCCTTGTCCGCATTTGGGTCAGAAGAGATTAGAAAACGGCTCAAAGAATAGGAACGGATAATGTCATTTATAGTATAGAAAAAATGTCCCCCAGATGTAAGATTATTATGTGTGAAGTAGTCGTGCGTTCTACATCCACTAGTAAGTAATTCGGCACTGGTATCCACGTTCTTCCTCTGCTAGGTGTCTTGGGCTATGGTAATGGATTGGCTTTGAGTAGTGGAACTCACATAACTCTACTTAAAAATGACTATGTATATGATATAAAAGGGTAAGGATAATGTCAATTCTACCAGCGATACGGATGGGATACGTCGTTAGATCTTCAGGGCCTATCCGCCTATCTCCCTTACAGTAGAAAGAAGGAAGAAAAGAGGTCGAGCACTGCACCTGCTCCTGTAGGTGAAAAAATCAAAGTTCTTGTAAGTATACCTATTTCTGCAAAAATCAAAGTTGTAAGTATACCTACTACAACAACTACGAGGTGGTGTATCGGTCACACAGGTGGTGGATGTATCTTCTACTACAACAACTTCTACGAGGTGGGTCGTAAAGAACCAGGAAGAAGACAAGGAAGATATCAACAAAAATCTTAATATGAGGACCAAGCGCAGCTTGTTAGGTAATTCTACGACACGATACTGCCGATGGCGGTACGTGTCTGGCTTCTTCTCGACATCTAGCCGCATTTTCTCCGAACTCTTTGTCTTTTGGAGACAGCCTTCAACAACGATAGCTCCAGTACCCGATGAGCAAGAGGCCACGTCTCGCTCCACCACAACAGCTCCAGTTGCCGATGAGCAAGAGGCCACGTCCTCCACGTTTTCCACGTTTTCCACTACTTGCTGTAGCTCTTGCGGATTCAGAAGTGCTCCTTTGCTACTAGAAGTAGAACACTGTTGGGTTCGAGGATCCCGGTTTGGAATCGGACGCTTCTGGCTACTTGAGTTCGTCCTGGAAGATGCGTGCACAAGCAAGATCGGACTCGGAGCAGCACTCCTAGAAGCAAGCAAGAACGCAAGCAAGGGTTTGCACCTGAGCAGGGGGTGACAACATGTAAATTTTCTTATCTGCCTCGACGAAGACCCCGATAGTAAAGGAAAAGAGCTTAAAAATGCAGTCATAGAACAAGTTTTGAAAGTGCTCCTGGGACTGATCATGTGAGGATAGCACTTATTGATAGCATTTATGTTGGGGAAACGACCATTGATAAGTTGCAACATCAGACACCATGCATCTCTAGCAGTGAAAACAACCTGTGATAGCATTTATTTTGGGAAAACGACCATTGATAAGTTGCACCATGCATCTCTAGCAGTGAAAATAAGCGCTCACGATCTACAGCAGGTTCGTCGTGCATGGCAGTCCTGGAGGTGATTGCGCAGTGGTAGTCTTGTTTGCTGTACTAAATAATCACACAGGTAGAGCTGCCACAGATTAATAGTAGTCCTGTAAGTACTTCAAATAATAGGATTTTGGTTTAGATTCAGTAGATGGATCATATTTTTTGATTTTAGTACTGTGCTCATGATGAAGGTTGCTCTCCGCATAATCCATATACTCAGACTCCTCACCTCAGCATCTTCGTGTCCTCCCTCGAACACTCGGGTACACATACAGAATCTTCCCATTTGAAGTTGAATTCTTCAGTTGCACCACAATGAAGTGCCCTAGATCATGCCACAAATCAACACTATTTGTTGCGAAACCTCTTAGAAATTATGTATGTCATTCAGTAGAGTTTCCCCATGTTGTTGTTGTTCTAGAGTGGATCATCCCTTCATCGTCGTGTTGTCCCACCTAGTTCTACATGAACAAGGGCTCACTTCTGAAGTAAACGTGTTCACTTCTACTGGAGTGAGCCTCCACCTAAAAGAGAGCACATCATGCATCATTGTAACGCTTCGTCAAGCGTGAGAGAAGAAGTTAATCGTAACTTAAAAAAAAAGCCATAATTAGATTCAAATTGTACTTTATTCAAGCCAGATTGTTCATGTTCTTTTGCTCCAATTATATTCTATTCAATTTCATAGGAGTTGTAGCCTTAGAAGTAGACTAAAAGCAGTCCTCTACAGCTTTAATTTGTCAATTTTTATTGCAGTTTATTTGTGATGTTTTTGCAAGGTCGTGCTTTAAAAGATCTATCTGGTATTAACATCAAGCGTGAGTGTTGATAATGCAACATTTGGCATGCTCATGCTGATGCCTTTAATGTGAATAACTCTCCACGACCCGTGCAGGAATGCCACGTTTTCATTGTGCTAGTACTCCGCCTCGCTTTTAATACCATCACCAAATACAACATGACCCCATCCCTGCTCAAGGTAGTCAGAATATGGAAGATCCGTCTCCTGGTCAAGTTATATATTTACTCACAAATCATTATGCCAAGTCGTGGACAACTGGATCATGTCACAAGCTCGTCGGCCACTGACTCTGAACGGGAAGGGCCCCACACCTCTCTCCTTGTTTTCCGTTGGTTTTCCCCTGTTCTCTCAAGGGGTTGCCTCCTCGCTCCTCATTTCAATGGTGACCCATGAAAGTTGAGCCCTAATCATGACCACACCTTCTTACGCACCTGGATCATGTGGCGAGGTGCTCATTGATCGTTGTATCAGATGATAATAGTTGTAAACTACGTTTCCAGCGACGTTACTCTGAGTATCCACCGAGTACGACGAGCTTGTCGTTGCAGTCGAATCCTGGATCGGCGAGTTGTTTCGTGGCAACATCATAGGGCCCAGTGTCGGCGCCCATGTTGGTGCTGGTGCTGTTAGTTCTACAATTCCCCCGCCTTGTACAACTCCATCTGGAGGAGCAGGAGTTGTACTTCTGGGAGGTCCATCAAAATAACTGTGGTCCATTGACAGCATGAAAGCAGGACTCGAAAACGGATCTGGCGGAGGGGGCCCGGTTCCGGGAGGAAACAATGTGAGTGTTAGCGTGTGCTAGATTGCATCTCGGTCCCCTCATCTCGACCCCTTTTAACTTGTATTTCATGAGAATACAAGCGAAAAGGGTACCGAGGTACCGAGAAAGATGGATAAAAGGTGACCTTAAGAATGGAGTCGGAAAACATGGTACGGGCTTGGGCATAGCAAGCGGCAACGTATCGTCCGTTTGGTGTATCGCATCAGGTGTGGGTGGAAAAAAACCACCTGTCGCGCTACTTTCTGCCGCCACTCCACCAGTGCCAACATCCAAGTAATCATACTGGGGCGGGCGCTGTTCAGGCGTAGCAGGATACAAGGCCATGGAAGTGTGGGGAGTGTCCGGGAGGTGTCCCCTTCCAATTTGTGAACCTCCTCTTGGCGTCGACGGGTATTCTGCATCATCCTTTTGTTCAAGATGATGAAGATCGTCGCGTTCTTCTTCTTCATTCTCCCGTAAGTACCTTCTGCGCAGTACGCTTGCCCCGTCAAGATTCAATGCCTCCATGAGGGAAACGTCCCGAATCACCGTCGGTCTCACTCCTCCTTCTTGTTGGTACAAGAACTTCTTGTTGGCGCTTGCTTTCGCCTGAGCCGTATTCCTTTCGTTTCTTTGACCGGTGGCCGCCGTGGAGCGGCCTGCAACCGCTGTTGCAGCTGTCGTGGCCTGCAATAATGCTACAGGTTGCTTATCATGTTTCTGCGATTTTTCGGTGGTAGCCTGCTTGTCTTTGAAAGGTATTTCTCCAACGCGCTTCGGTGTGCGCTGCTTGTACGTGATAACGACCTTCTCAGCATCTCCTTGGTCCATCTTCTCCTTCCTGTGGTCCTTTTGAAGATGATAATGCTCTCGCCCCTTCCCCAGCGAAAAAAAGCCCTTCATCTCCGAAAGCACGAAATGCATCGCATCTTTCAATACTTCAACGTCGTTTGCAGAAATAGAAATTGAACTAGAATTGAGCGAAGATGTTGAAGTCTTCTTTGCTTTCCCACCTTCTCCTTCCTTTAGGATTAGGTCGTCCGTTTCACCTTCTATTGGTATTGCCTCCATCAATGACAAGAAGCAACCTAGAGGAAATTGTTCCACCTTTGTCAAAGTCCACAACACTCCTGCGGCTTTCAGTTTCGCAGAGGAGACATCCCGGCAACCAGCATCGTCCGTGAATTGGTACTGCCAATAGTAAAACTCCAACCACTTTCGTAAATCCGCATCTTTAGCTTCCAGACGAGATCGTAACTTTGGAGATGTTGTTACTTCATCCGAGACAGCATGACGAAAGGGAACATCAACAGGAGGAGCCTTCATTTTCATCTTGCTTTCCACAACACTATCTTGTTGCCGCTCTTGTTGTTCTTTTGCATCCGCTGCCTCGTGTTCCTCGAGTCGCTTATTCATGCGTTTGCGTCCTTTCCTCTGTCCCCTGTTGGGGAGCGGTTCGCGCCCGCCTTGGGCCAGAAAGAATTTCCCACCTTCTGAAGTACTAGGGTCGTCACTGGCCAGCAGCTTAACAAACCAGTGTGCTCGCCGACGCGGGTCCCCATCATGTTTTTGTGGAGGACTGTTCGAGGCAGAGGCAGCACAGGAAGCAGGTGATAACCCAGGTGGAGCTCCTCCAGGGGTTCCACCCCTCTCTTGGGTCGTGCGGCCACGACTCAAGCTTTGACCAGCAATGGACGACAAATTAAAAATCCCTTCCGAGAGAAGCGTATACCTTGCTTTTTTCCAACAAGAAGTGGACGAGGGGAGACTTGATGTTTCTGAAGATGAGAGACTTCCGAAGAAAAAGCCTTCTCCACTGAAGAAGCGATCGAGCCTTAGAAGGGCGTAGGCCAGCCGACTGGCAATCTGCTGCACGATTGGGTGCCTACGCGCCTCGAACGAGAGTCCTACACCATGATATTAGAGCTACCAACTCGTGCATCCCTGAGACCATCGTCCCTGGATTCATTTCCCTCTTGAAAATGTATGAGGCAGGGATCAGATGATCTTGAGGATGCTCGCTTGGTAGCCTTAATAATAGATTCGCAAAAAATACACACTCCGGAGTATCTTCTTGTCAAGTTCTTTCTCTACCTCGTCCTCGACCTCCAACCTCTCCTGTGCGGCACTTGCACTACGCCATTGTGCGGCAGAGGCAGCACTGGCACCACGGTATTGTAAAATCTGCCTCCAGTCCGCGGCAAGCACCAAACGATGCTCTTTACTTTGCGGTGGTGTTGTAGTTGGAGTTGCACCATAAGCAGTTGCACCAGAGGACTCCGATTCCCAGTCCCACTGAAAGGCCCCCGGCTGGTCCAGTGTAGCCCTCATGACTAATTCCAAGCGCTGTTCTACTTCGTGCGTCTCATTTTCATTCACTTTTACTTCATGCATTTGCGCAACACTTTCTGCTCTTGCCTCTTGCTGCTGGCCACGACGTCCTACCGCTCCTTCTACACTCTTCGATGCCGCCCCTACACTTTCCGATGCCAGTCCTACACTCTTCGATGCCGCCTGTACACAACGGTAGCTTTCAGCGAGGTTAGAAAGTATTTCGTTGGAGACATCACGCAGCCACCCCGCATCGCCCTCGCGTGCCTCGAAATTAGCTACAACAGGTGAAAGCTTCTCTTGCCAGTATAAGTACTCTGCCGCTGAGAGTTCATCGCTGCTCATACTTCCATGAAGATTCCCTTGCGTAAACACCAGCGTCGCATGTTCGTCCCCAAAATAAATTGCATGACCAAGTTTCCTCCGTATATTTGACTTCACGTCTTCGGGTAGACCGATTACAAAGAAACTTGCAGGTCCTGTGGCAATTTCCCGCGTTGTTCTTGTTGTCGCGAAGACGTCCAGCCGTAACATAGCAAAGGCCACAAGACGCGTTTCTTCATGTGTCTCCGTTCCTTTATCTTCTAACATGAGAAGTAGCCGCAGCAGCTTTATTGCGTTTGAGAGCGCTGCGGTTCGGTGAAGGAGCTGCAGTCCATCCTCCATAGACAACAGCCCCCTCGCGACCAGGAAAGAGAACTGGGTATAGGTAAGTAAGGGTAACGATGAAGAGGAAAAGTTCTCGCCCAACCCTCTTTCCTGGAAAATTTTGTTCGTGGCTTCCCGAATAGCATTGGCGAAAACTGTCGGAGGCCTTTGAAAGTGCCTCTCACGCATTCGTTGGGCCGTCGGGGGTGCGAGACCGAGTAAGCCCGCGTAGCCTTCGTAATCCTCCCAGATGAAGCGTTTGCGCATTTTTCTGCTCGGCTTTATTACGCCAGCCACGTCATTGGAAGCAAAGCCTTGTGAGCCCTCCGCTAGCGATAATTCGACCGACGTAAGCACGTCAAACAACGGACAAAAGAGCGCCGGTCCCGGTCCTCTAGAACTACAAGACGCAGGGCTTGTTTTCGCCCCAATCTTCCCACGAGGAGGAGGGCTCGCCTCGTCACACGACTCCTGGCCAACAGCAGTACGCGCTCTCGTGCTACCAGCAGCGGCACTTTCTGCTGCCGCACAGCCACCAACACTTGCACTTGACCCCACACTGCGGCCACCAAACTGCAAGCCAGTGCGGATATGTTGTTGCTTCCCTTTTCCCTGAGCCTGCTTCCCTTTTCCCCCGCCTTTAATTAGGTTCTTTATCGTGGAAGTGCCGCTTCCCTGCTCGCTTTTTGCACTGCCTAATCTCGCAGCTCCGACGAATGCCCCACTCGTGTCCTGCGTTGAAGCAAGGAAATTGAGCAGGAAGACGATAAGCAGGCTCTTCATTCTCATCGTAGAAGTGTTTTGCAGATGCATGATCAAGATGAACTTTGTGATAATTTACTTAAATAATATTTTATAGATACCGGTTGAAAATGAAATTCATTCATTCATGCATAGAAAGTACTTACGAATACGAATACGAAAAATAGCGTGATCTTACAGTTTCAATATATTTCTTTGCATAAAAAAGGTAGTGCGTTTATGATTATGTAAGCACTAGCCGTCTTGATAAGTAAATTTTGGAACGAATTAGTATTCGTCGACGTCTATAAGTAGACTATGTTCTTCTTTGAACAAATTCAGTAAATCAAAGTAAAAATGTAGTTTACAACAAGAAGATTTCGTATGTCCTCCCCAAATCTGAGAAGGTCGCTTTGCATCTGGTGCCAGCAACAGCGGTGAAGATGCATTTTTCAAGAGTAATAATACTAAGTACATATCAGCGCAAGGTGACCCTTCTGCTGTAGCTAGTAGAACTCATTTCGTAGAGTTACTATATATTATATGATCTCAACTTTGATCATCATCAAAGAGAACCTCGCACCTTGATTAGCATTGAGAACCTTGAACATTCTTCGTGCCATGCGATTCCAACATCTCAGATCCAAAGGCCTCTATAATGAAGATCTTGGAGGCATCAGATTCAGATCTCTATCTCTTTTACCATTCATAAATTTTAATTTATTGAGAGCTTCATCTCCGCCCACAATGACCGTGGTCTCCTTTCTCTTGGTCTTGCCATGAAGAGCTTCTCTCCTCCCGATCTATCATAATCGTCTCTATAATCTGAGCATGGACACCATGATAACTAGAGGGAAGACAGCGAGCTATCGACATCTAGAAGAAGGTGGTGCCAACGTTTGAAGCCTGGACCAGAAATAGCGCTTTGTTGGCGTTTCCTCTCTTGTGTCATCCATGGCGTGAGTCGTCTTACGTAGTCGTACATATAGATACATACGATACTGTACATTGGTGGAGACTAAGCAATATCTTCCAGTAGCTGTCACCGAACTCTCAATTCATAGCTGCCACCAGGAGACACTTCCAGAATATCAAATCAAGCCGCAGAGTAATTCTTGGAGTTGAAAATAAATCCGGCTGACCAGAGTGCGTAAAATCCGGCTGACCAGCACCAGACAGAGCATGCCTCCAGCGTCCATCCAAAAACGGCCCAGGAGGTGGAAAACGACACTTAGAGCTACCCCTAACGACCCATCCTCCCGCGAATATTAGATCCCGCTAAAGTACTCGCCTCTCAGAACAAGTACTGGTCTCAATACAAGGAGCAGCCCGAGAATTATCCACGAGGTACTACCAGCGCAGTACCTTGACAGGATCCACGTGGGCTTGGGTTTTATGGAGCCTTAAGACACAAGACCCGCTATCAAAAAGGCCAGCATCTCTCTCCCCGCTTGTTTTTCGTGAGACTCAAGCAGATGAAATAGTGCTGCTGCTCTGCCTTTTCATCGGCTGAATTGCGAGAGCCAGCATTGTGACGTAGGCGAAGCAGGCAAAGGCGCAAAAATTCCGAATTGAGGACTTGTAGTTCTCGTTGACTTCGGCCTCGTCGTTATTGTCGGGTGGAAGTTGTCAGCAGCAGCAGCACGGGTGGAAGTTGATGAAGTTGAAGATGTTCTTGAAGCAGGCGGACCTTTCTTAAAGGGCTAGGAAATTCATCCCGGTAATCATCTGGTGGGTCCCTTTCTCTTCTTGGCTTCATTCTTCTTCCAGATGAGTCGCTCAGATGAATCGCTTTGGAAATGGAGTTCATCCCACACCCTTAACTCTAGAAGCATGTTGTAGCACCTCTTTCGGCTTTACTTGATGCGCGTCAGCGCAAAACCACTGTGGCGCAAAGACTTCCGTTCCCAACACATGCAAGAACGCAGCACTGCACGGCCAAATCTGGTGGCCGTTTTCACCGACTTTTGGCGTGTAGAGATCAAACCTGAGCAAACTCTCTCTCTCTCATCCTTTCAAAGGTCATAGAAAGTGGAAGATCGTTCTCTTTCAAAGAAATAGCGCGGAAGATCATCCTCGGACTCGGGCGCTTTTTCAACTACGAGCACAGAGCAGTATTCGCTTCCTATGTAGTAGTAGTGTACGCATTCATCGGGTATACAAAACTCTAATTAGCATATCTGAGGCTGGTTGTGTTGCATAATCGCGTGGTTGTAATGCATCCATCTTGAGGAGGCGGACTAGGTCGTCTAATTAGAGTCTTGTAATCTACTTCTATGTATCACGAGAAGCAGAAGTCGAATATAATGCTACAACGGTGTTGCAACGAGGACTTACATCGACACGGTAAATAGTGAGAACGTGTTGTCTTGGATCTTGTTCGTCTCCTCACATGAACATCAACCATGCGTTTTGCAAGTAGAACAAGTTATGAAGAACCGTTCCTAAGGAACGATATGTCCAACCTTTCGCTTTCACCACTCGCACTCCTCGAACCATCGAATATACAAATCAGCAATCCTCCGCATCCAACAAGTCGCACAAGAACCTCCAGTCTTCGTATTCTTCTGCACCTCCTTGGCTCCTTCCTGGCAAATAGCGTCGAAACACATACGGAATGAGGTCGTCTCGTAGCTCTAGTTCCGCGATTCTGGTCGCGTCGGTGCCTTCGCTTCTAGACGGGGTCAGCTTCTTTGTCCGATCCAGCAGAATAGGTGCGTTACTCTGAATCTGCAATGTTCGTTGAGCCAAGACGCGGCACCTCTCGTACCTGTAACAGATAGGGGGAAGACTTGTTTCTTCTCAAACGAGGATTCATACGAGCATCTGCGGATGGCGCCATTTCAACCTCTAGTACTTCTGATTCATCTGTTGTAGGTGGCAAAGTAGAGGATGAAGATGTCCTCCACATTCTTGTTCTGGTAGTCATAGTTGTAGTAGATTCTCCAGTACTTGTTTCGACATTTTTGCTCCCACCTTTCCTCCACCTGATGTTCTTGTCGTTGTCTTCAAAGTCGGTTTTTCAAGGATACGACCCATTCTGTTGGACGAAATGGAAAGATCAGAATAAGTTATTTTGATGTCCTCTTTGTCTTGAACTTAATGAAAGGTATGAAGAGGGTGAGTTTCATTCATTAATTTACCTGTTCTGAAGGTATCTTTTGACGCTTAAGCTAGATGAAGTCAGTGGACTAAAATGAAAAGACGCTTTCAATTGTAAGGAAGTAGGTCCTTAGGTTCAGTAGGTTAGGGTTTGGGTTAGTTGGGTTAGGTTTGGCCAGGGATCCTTCCCATCGAGCAGCTCATTTGGCAAGTAGGTTAGGCCAGGTTAGGGATCCTGCAAAAGATGAAGGTAAGTAGATTAGGTTGTAGTCATGTCATGTCATGTCATGTCATGTCATGTCATGTCATGTCATGTCATGTCATGGTGCCTCTTGTATTGCATTGTGTATCTATGTATGTTGAGGCCGTAGTTCAGTGAAGTAGTACCTTCATTCTAAGAAGAGCTAGGGAGAGTGAAAAACTACAACGAGGACAATGACCTCAACTAATGACAATCACTCTCATGGTCAGACAATGATCCTCGAATGATCATCGTTGACAAGACGTCTCGAAAAATGATCATCGTTGCCAAGATGTCAGACTCACTCACTCACCCATTTACCTGTTCTGGAGGTAGCTATTGTCGCTCTGCCTCTAAGCAGCCAATATTTAATACACTAATTTTTGCTTATTTGGAAGTCCTCACCTTTAAACTTTTTTTAGTAGCTCTCAAGTGATCATACAGAACCAGCGACAATGAGGGTGATTCTTGAAAAGTGGTCAATCATGATCAGAATAATCGTTGATCTTTATCGATGAGAGAACCGATCCTGAAGAACTGCTTGATTGATTGATGTACCCATTCACGGGGTATAGCCTCTTTAATTATGAGTCCGTGTTTTTATCTCTTTCTTCCTTCCCTTGTTGTATCTGTTTTCATATCTGGAGGCTCTCTTCTTCAACATTTCCTACCGCGTAGTGAGGAAGCAGCGTATCTTTTTCGTACAAGAAAGCAGCTTATCCTTTTCGTACAAGAAAGCAGCTTATCCTTTTTGTAGAAAAAAATTTCAATTTGTGTAGAAGTACAGCGACAGGTTTCTAGAGGACTCTTCAAGCCTCGCAAAAAATCATATTAAGAACAAGGCAATCTGTTCTTCACATGTTTCTTCGCATAAGTGTCCCTTTCTTTCAATCAATCAGGTTGCCTCCGGAAGGCACCTTTTTTTTTTTGTAGTCCGAGAACGCCGAAAGGGTGATCCCAGTGTGATGTAGTCCGAGAGCACCGATCTCCCTTGTGCAGCAAAAAGAAGAGCCTTGAAAGAAGACTCTTAACAAGCAGGATCCTGCTCTGCTCAGCAAGGAGTAGGCTGCTGACATACGATGTAGATCATTCTTAACAAGGATTAGATTCTCAGCAAGGAACTACACTAGGTCATCAGTAGAAAAGTCCAACATGCATAGCAACGTATGATAATAAAAGAGACCGGTAAAAGATTCTTCGAAGTAAACAAATTAGAGCCTCTTTTTTATGTCTTTGGCATGAGTAGGTGATACTTTGGGTGTAGACTTGACAATGTGAATCCACCTTAGGTGCAGATTTACATCTACATGATGTATACCAATACCTATAGGTCACATCGATCCACTTCCCTGTCATACGTTAGACTCTGAATAACATACAACTTACGCCTCACGACCGTCACAACTTCCCGCATATGTACATAACATACTTTGGCCTTTTGTTCACAGAATTCGCTTCAAGAATAAGATCAAGAAACGACTTAGACCTGAGCGAGTTGAATGAGCACGGGATTGAGGATAATTACAATTACGATTGAGTAGCTCTGTCCGCGGATTTCAGCTCCCCCACATCTTGATGGTGATGTAGGTCTAAGGAAACTATAACTAGTTGCACAAGACGGACTGCCTTTATACAACAATATCTCGAGGACAATGTTAGTAGTTCACCATGAAGAACACGAGTACAATAACTATGACTTTTGGCTTATACAACACAATAAATCTCGCACAAAGTACAATGCAAACTGCCTTAAGGGCCTTCCCTTGTTTTCCTTACAAATAATTATTCCCTTTTTTACTCACAGATTATTCCCATTTTTTTATCACAAATCAAGGTCACCTTTGATGAGTGAGTGAGTGAGTGAGTTTAGGGTCTCTGGTCCCTCGTCTGGTGTGCTGGGCAATAGAAAACAAACGTAGAAGCAAGAGCTGGTCGATAAAACCAAGTTCTGCCCTCTACGTGCTAAGGCATAATCATGTGGACTTTAGAATATCAAGAAACTTAGTGTAATCTCAAATAAGATGAAGAATCATATTCTGACAAAGACTGCGCCAGGTCAAGGCATATATTATGCTAAGCTCGTGCACGAACTTACCCCCTCCGCACGAGGCTTAGCGGTCCCCATACCCGTCGAACGATCATACATATCAGATAAGTAGGTTCTGACATGAGGCCGCGCGAACTAATCATAATTATACTACTTAACAATAGAAGTTGAAACAGTTATACTACTTAACAATATAATATCTGTCGAGAAAAAAAAGAGACACATTTTTCTGTCGAACGACATGACTGTCTCGAATTTTTTGAATATCATGGAGGTCTGAGACAACTACTAGCACAGGTTGTAAGGACGTTTTCCAACCTCTCTGTCCTCCCTTGTTGCTATGTAATTGTACTAATCCTGATGATTATAGCGACTATCTCTTAATATTAAACATAGCAAAACTTCTTGGACATTCGCTTCGAGCACTTCTTCTGAGGAAGAACAGAAGTAGAGGTGGTACAACAGCGCTTGTCTTCATATACTTCACGACCTGTAAGACACTAACTTCATCGAGCACTTCACGATGCAGGGGACAGCTATCTTCCGCGCAAGAAGAGAAAGCTAGCTCCCATTCAAGCTTGCCAATGGTGAAGAAGAAAAAAATATACAAATCAAAAATGTGTACGAGAAAATCAATAACCATAGCGTGAGTAAACGAAAGCATTCAGGTTAGGTTAAGACAACGATATCCTTTTTGATAGGCTATTCCCGTACCTCTACGTCAGTCGTGGTAGTTATGAAAAAAGTTCGACAAAAATTCAATATGAAAATCACTATGAAGAATATGCTATGCATGAAAGATCTACTTTACTACTCAACATCAATACACTTTTTGTAGTCGAAGATTTTTTTCGTTCCCATCGTGTTGATAATCATATGCCGAACTGGGGGTGTAGTCCAGAGTATGCCCTCAATTGCTGTGTAAAAAAGGACTGGTGATGTCTTCTTCGAAAGTATACTATGTATAGAAGTGTGATGTTATCAACATCGTTCTTCCAGTGTACTTAGAATACTTCTTAGACTTAGTTATTCATCTTTTCATGGGTTTTCAATATCCTTCAAGTTGCTTGTACTTAGAAAAAGTTAGTTTCGCACGCGAGGACAATCTATTACTACTTTACGAGGTTTTTGAAGACCCGCTGTTGAATAACTATCCACTTTTATAAATGACAGGAGGCGATACTAGAAGTGCCGCTATGACAGGCTTAACGCGAAATTTTGGCAATGCGTTATAGATGCATGCTGGTTGGATCCTACTAGTACTACAACTGCTCTATTAAAATTCTGCTTTAGAACTTGTTGCTAGAGTAACGCGTTAAGGCTGCCATAGCCGCGGTAGTCATACTACAAACCTCTTTCTACTTCTTCTTACGTACTTGCATCAAAAGAGACAAATGGGATCATACCATTACGGCATCATGACCCAGGTCTTTCTTAGAAAGACTTTCTATTGTAACAATACTCATAATACTTCTTCTAGGTACTTACTACTACTACTAGTAGCTTTCAGTTTCAAAGTCTATCCCTTGGTTTTGCTCCCCACAGTCGCACTCCTCTTTGAAGGGCGTGCGTTTGCCTGCTCCACTCTCAGTTACGCCTCCCCACAGTCGCACTCCTCTTTGAAGGGCGTGCGTTAGCGTTTGCCTCCACTCTCTCAGCACTTCTTACATAATTGCTCCTTGATGTCGTCTTAGCTCTGTTGGAGTTTGTTGCTGTAGCTCCTCGTCCACCTCCAACAGGCACTACAGGTTGTGCGGTTGTTTCCACCCTACCAGATAGTTAGAGCTTGAAAGAGTCTTGCGATCCTTAGATAGTCAAAAGTCTTATCCTACACGATTGATTGATTGATATGCCTGACAAGAGGTTGGTGTGGGAGAGCTACTAAGTATCCTTATTACAGGACAGAGACGTGTTAGAGCTTGAAACAATTCAATTTCAATTCTTAGGCGAATGATTCTTTCGATAGCTCCCTAAGAGGGAACATTATAGCCTAAGAGGGAACACGTCGTAGAAACGAGCTTTGAAACAGTGCAAAAATTCAGGCTCTACATCTACTTACACATACTCATCTTCAGTAAGATACCTGAGAGAGCATCCATCATACTACATTTGTAGAAGTGAATTCTAGTATTGAGCCTTAAGTAGAAGTTGGCCCTGTACTTCTAATGGGACCCCTACTAGATGAAGCTCCTGTTCCTGATGCTGCCGTTCCCGTTCCCATTCTCGTCTTGGATGTCGTAATAGGATTAGCTGTAGGGTAGCTTTGCGTGTGAAGTTGAGTGGATGTACTGCGAGATGCTGGGGCCGGGGCTCTCCTGTTGACCCTTGAAGATGCAAGTGACTGTAGCCGATCGTCACTGCGACTAATATTTGTTGTACTTAGAAGAGCTACCGCGGTCGCATCTTCCTTGAGATGCAAATCCTTGGTTGCTTCTTTGTCAAGTAGAAAAAGAAGAACCAAGCATCATGATGCTGGGGAAGAGGATGCTCCAGCGGAAGCCTTAATGTAAGCTTGTTCCTTGATGTGGTAGTTGCGACAACATGACTCGCACTCAGTCCAGCTTGAGAAGATGTTGCAGCTACTTGCGGTTGAGCGACCAATTTTGCGCGTTCTCGCTTGCTGCCAAGCTTAAAGGTCGTTGAAGCAATTCATTTACATTTTTAGGAGGTAGTAGTACATTTAGGAAATTATAGTAGTACATTGAGGAGAGTCCTAGGATGTGTGTTGAAGAGTAGTGTCTATCCTCCCTAAGTTGTCTTTAGTATACATGATTAGCTGCTTGATGGAAAACTAAATGTTGAAGGTAAAAAACCTTAGCCTAATTCTCGTAAAAATAAAATGTTCTTCTTCTGTAATGAGCAGACCATATCAACTACATGTCTAATATCTTCTACTTCTACCATCTTCGTCTCCCTTAACTGTGTATGTTGTAGTTGTGGTCGCTGTAGTATTCGCAGTCGACGAGTTTATAACTGCTCCTACAACTGCTCCACCTGGCATACCTCCTGCCGAAGATACACCTAACAAAGGACCAGGTGGACCTCTCATTCCACCAGAGGACGTCGATGAAATAAGACGCCGAGAGCCACTTGCTCCGCGCTCTAAGGACTGAGTCCTATAGTTCTCCTCAGTCCTAGTATAATTCTTCTCTTGAAGTAGATTCCTATTTTCCTTCGACGCCGGTCCTTGAGAAGTACTACGAGGAGCAGAAACATCACAGCTAGCGGCTCTTCCTGATGCAGCTGCAGCGGAGGAGGAGGTCCTCTTGATGTTTACCCCGTTTGCACTCCCACTCGTCCTGCTGTTGGCTATACTAACACGGCTCTGTCTGCCAGTCCTCGTGCTTTTCTTAGAACGACATCCTTCATGAAAATCTCTCTGGTACTGGTGGGGATGGATTATTTAGCTTTTTAGCTTAGCGGCACTCTCGACTTCACCACAGTACTAGCATCCAGATGAATGTCTCTGGTACTGATGGGGATGGATTATTTAGGGAATAAGCCTGCCTTAATATTCCTCCTCTGAGGCGGCTGTGAATCCGGCTCTTGTTGGTAGCTACCTCCACTCGCGACACTAGCAGCGTCATCAGTGCTGTATTAGAGCTACCCCCGCGTCTTCCTTGTTGAGTGCCACAATTTCCTTGGAGGATACTTCTTTTTCCCCTTGAAAAAGAAGAACGTCCAAGCCCAAGGATCATGGTAGGTGATACTAAGGAGAGGACATGCTTCAGCGGTAGCCTTAACTGTAAGTACTACTCGGAGCTGCGATCATTCTTGCTCTAAACGCAGCCAGGGCAGAAAAATCCTCTCTCGCACCTGCTTTTCGACCGTTCACATGCCCCGAACTGTCAGTTTAGAAGTAAGTAGTACCGAGATGAACCCATCTTTTGGAGCATCTTAATCTTTTGGAGCATCTTTTGGAGCCTCTTTTAGATTTGAAGAACTGCATCTAATTCAAAGGTGGTTTAAAACAAGTTCATGGGTTCTTGACCACCGTTGTAGCCTTAATCAGTAGAAAAGCGCGGAATCGCTGTGTTGTTGCCTTGGCAAGCCTGTAAGAAGCGCGAAAGCATTAACCCTGTCTCATGCTGTAACCCGTTCGTAGGAAACAGGTCCTCGCTTTGCTATCCTTAGAGCGCAGAACAATCAATTTCAATTTCTTTCCTTCATTATTTCAGAATCCTAAGAAGGAAACCGACGAAAATTTGACCTCCCTTGATGTAGAAATGAAGTGTAAATTGACCCTTAATGTGAGGCACGCCCGGTCTCCTGAATGTCACTGGTTGTGGCTGCACAACTAAGGTTTAGGGTTCCTGCAAGGTGTTGTCCAAGCGACATCGACTGCTGTGAACCTCCATAAATCGGGTCCACATTATGTAGATGTTGATGTTGTACATACTCACTACCTCTCGCCGCGTGGTGGTCCGATGTTGTACAACCGGGGGAATTGTCCACAAAGTTATTATAAGCTGGGAAGAGTCTACTCTGCTCTTTCCGCCTTCCGCCAATATTACCTGACATCAAAGCTTTAGAGCTCACCCCAATCTTCCATTTTGAAAGTCATCTCGGATCTGTTTTTCCTTACAGCTGTTGAGGAGCTTACAGCTTCCTTACAGCTGTTTTCCCTTACGGGACAACAGTTTCTATCCGATATTTCTTCCGAGGAAGGAAAAGGATCAAATTTGACGAGATGCTTCCGGAGATAGATTAGGAGAAGTCTTAAAAGCTGCACTACTGTGCTGCTCAAGCGGAGAGGTTGCACTTCCTGGCGTCGTGGAGAGAAACAGCGGTCCTGGATTAGAACTGTCAACGCTTCATCTTTCAAATGCTGCATCCTTGAAAAGCATGGGGGAGCGTTCCCTTGTGATGCTCCCCCATACGTTTCAACGATGCTGCCCCCGCCCAATGGGGTAATTCAATGGAACTATAGGTATACTATAGCGTGAAAGTGTAGACCCAGATAACAAAAAAAAGCCTTAATTGAAGCACCCTGAATGAATGATGGTGAACCTCGACCAAAAGTAGTACTACTACTAGAGGTATTAAGAACATTAATATTGTTCTGGAGGTTGTTAGATGTGCTGCTCACTCGACTCCCTAAGAGTGTCGGAGGCGTATCGATGAACTCGGTCACTTCACTAGCACGATCTGGACTCCCTCGAAACGAACTAGGACTGGAAGCTTCTCCAATGTCTATTAGAACTCTTCAAAGCCATTAGGGATCTTCTTAACAAACCACTTAAACAATTTTTACAGTTGGTATTTTTATAATGAGTTGTTGTATCTTCAAGCCTTAAGTCTAGACCTGCCAGAAGTTGTCCACAACTGCGCGCAGGCGTTCCTTGACGTTGATGCGCGCCTCTACCAGGGCTGGAAGAGCTAGACTTAGACAAGCCAATCATGGTTCATCTCTCTTCAGCTTCTTCATGATCCTTGAAGATAAATATCAGTCCGAAAATACCGTAAGGGAAGACACTCTTGAAGAAAGGGATGCTTCCCGAAATTTGAACGAGTGGTACTGTAAAGTCAAGTGGTACTTACTTCTTGACGGTGAACAAGAGACACTCGAGTACCACCCTTGACACTCTTAAGTCAGGCTTCAAAAGGGATGACCCGAAAGATGAACAAGCAACATGATCGAGAGCCTTAATAATAGACATCAGCTGCAGCAAAGTAGAACTACTGTGCTGGTGCTGGCCTCCCTCTGCACCTCCTCGACTAAACGTTGGCGAACAAGATGAGCTAGATGACGAAGTAGATGTAGACATCTGCTGCATATGATTGCGCTGCTGTTGAGTTGTAGTTCTTCTTGTATCCCCTCCATCCCTTTCCACCCCGCCATCATCTCTGAAAGTAGTTGTTGTACGACTCTTATTTAGTAGTAGAGATGAATTACCCCTAGAACTCGCGCTAGATGCACCACTAGGACTCGGTTGCGACTCCAAGAACAATCCGGCACCTCCAGAAGTTGCAGAAGTACAACAGCCCTTATTTGATGCACATACAGAGAACCTCGCTTCGCTTCCTGGAGGAGCGAAAGCAGGAAGAAAGACACCCGAAGACGGAACCCACGGTGGTTCGTTCCCGACATCCATCAAGTGACAGGAGGATGCTGCTCTACTTCTTCTGGAGGGGCCATGATCTGTAGTAGACGTCGAAGCATGCTGAAGAGTTTGAGTTTGAGTATTAGAGCAAGCAGCTCCAAAATCTTTACATTCCTCATTACATAATCCATCCACCCTGGCTTCTTTTCCACTAGAGAAATTTTTTCTCCCCTAGATTGACGAGTTTTGCTTTTCTACTAGAAATAGAGCCAAGGACTTCGCAAGAATCCTTTTCTGCAATAGAAAGAGAGCCAAGGTGATGGTAGGAGTCCTCGAGAGATGTACTCAATTTTCCTTAACAAGACTAATCTTAAGACTAGTATCCTCGTCATCTGACGAACTCTCCTCCTCCTCCGCAGCTTCTCCTGTTTTGATAATAGAATCTTGGATTGGCAAGTCTGCTGGATTGTATTAGAACTGGAAGAAATTATCGATCATCTATATTAGCATCAACTTTGTGTCCGTTTCGTTCCTTTCGGAAACACCAGGCGGAGGCGATCTTCAAGTGCTCGCTAAGATGAAATCTGATTTCATATTATTTCATCTTCAAGACCGATACATCAGATTCAGATTGACAGACTCTATCTATTTTAACTCTTAAATAATTGTACTTGTACAACAGATAGCCTTCACCTATTTCAAGTCATAATTATACTTGGTCCTGCGTCGCGCACTCTCCTCTTCTCTTTCCGCCAAGCCGAAGTCTAAGTTAGCGGAAACGAGCTTTAGCTTCTATTCATCTATCTTGGTCCCCAAACCCATCTCCTCGATACTAGTAGTGCCTGTACCTTTTCCCGTGTAATTATCCTCCTTCCACATGGGAACTACAAAAAGATACCACTAAAAAGATGCTGAGGAGAGAGGACATGGATAAAAGTTGCTGGCTACGACACTTGACCATGATAATAATCGACGCCGTTGAGAAAGAAGATGGATATATGTTTATAACTGTGGTGGAGCCGACCTAACTAGAACCATAACTAAGTTGTTTATAACCATAATGTTTATAAGCATAACTAAGTTGTTGGCCAAGTTACTTGATTGATGGCTAAGTCCTCCCGTTTTCGGAATGGCGGAGAGCACAGAAGGATTCAGCTTTATGGAGGACAATAAACCCAAATCTTGCTCGAAGATAGGACGGCGCCAGCCATGGAGACAACGCTCCAAGTTGGAAAATGTCCAATGACAAGCGTTCGGTCGCCAGTTTAGCACCTTTCTAGCGGGAACCTGCTTCAGATCGTCGAGAGGGGAACAATAAGGCTGTTGAGGTAGAACTTCTTGCGAGCTCTTGTTGAGTACCCGTTCCCTATATGGAGCAGCACGTAACGCAGTCTCTGCTTCACAGCCACGGCCACGCTGCTCCACCATATTTTTACCTGTCGTGCTTCGACGCAACGCCAATGACCCTGTCCCTGTCTTCCCCTGGAGGTCAGACCGGCCCCTACTATTTAAGGAGGATGAAGATTTTTCGTTATCCCGAAGATGGTCTGCAATTCCCAATGACGATTTCAGTAGGCTATGCTGCTGTTGCTGTTCTCCCAGCACGGACGAATTCTTAACGCTAGTTTTTCACCATCCCGGTTGAGTGAGTTCTTCTTCCCCTCTCTGATTCTTACCCATACCCTATAGATACTTTTAGTGAGTAAGTAGTTAGTCCCCCCTTACTTACCCAGGCTGACTGCAATCAGCGTACTACTCCACATGGGATAGTGAAAAACTGGTAGCGAAAGGGACAGCGACGTTGCTAGCGATGTCGCCAGCAGCGTAGCTGCTAACACTGCCATGGGGTGCCTTAAAATTGGTAGCTTCCGAGAAGATTGTGCTAGTGCGGAAGAATGTTGAGGTGCTTCGACTATGCGTCGTCCTGCATGTGGACACTGAACTTGAGTCACAATGTTGCGTCGCTGAGGTCGATGCCGTGGAGACGGAAGAGGCCTGCTTCTTTGCTCTATCCGATGTAGTGGAAGTCGTCCGTTTCGAGGATGTGCAAATAGGACTGCATTTTTCTAGATCCCCTTGATGACCACTCCTAAGTGCTGGCACTCTTCTAGAAGTACCACTAGACGTTTTAGAGCTACCGCCGTCTTTGCATGAAGATCCTCGGTAGCAGTAGCATCCTTCGCATCTTTATCATCTAGATGAAAAAGATTTGAAACGAAGGCTGACGCTTTCGAGGATATAGACTGCGGTTGCCTTAATTGAAGTTGTCCCAGTTGTTTGCTCTTGTTCCATGTCCACTCTATCCACGCTCTTCGAGTAAATCGATGTCCTCGCAGAAGTGTTGGCCACTTTACTATTAGAACTAGAAGAAGAAGTGACTCTACTGCTGGAAGTATTGACTCTACTATTGACTCTACCACAGGAAGTATTGATTCTACTGCTGGAAGTATTGACTCTACCTTTCCTACAGTATTGTTCAATAGTAGAGTCGCATAGCAATAGTAGTACAACTCTACAGGTATTGCTGTAGTAGAGTCCATGTAGTATTGCACTCTAGTACAGTGTTAGTGGCCTCTACTACAGCATATTGCACTATAGACAATAGTAGGTAGCTGCATTGCAATCTAGCAATCATGTACAACTCTAGTAATCATGCTACAGGTAGGGTATAGACTCTACTATTGACTGAGTGAGTGTAGAGCAGCAGCTAACAGAGGTATTGGCGCTACTGTTGGAAGCTGCTGCTCCTGTGAAAGGAATTCTAGCCTTATGCTGTGCGTGATCTGGACTCAGCGAGGATGATCCAGGTGACGTAGTGGAGACACGCGCTGAAGAAGATGAGGAGACTCTTATAACCGTCCGTGTGCTTTTTCTCCGTTTCTTAGAGCAGCTCACGATAAAGATCATAACGCTGGATTTGGAGCGATAAAAGTGAGATAAATGAACAGAATGAGTACAGCGATAATAGATTCATCTTCTAGTCAGAACAATCAAGGTCATGCTGCTTTAAGAATTCAGTAGATACATGAAAAATCTGGAGAAGGAAAAGTAACCTACGGAAAGTACTTATCTAGTAACGAGGTGTACCGTGGAAGGCCAAAGGACGTAATATCTTCTCAAACGAACAAAATCTTTCTGACTGGTCTTAATTTTTGTTCCCTCTTGTTTCTTATCGTCCCTGCCCATCGTGCCAAGTTCCTTGTCGTCGTAGTTGAGACTTGGATGAGAGAATTTGGCCATTCTCTCCGGAAGAAAGGCATAGGAGTTCCAATATCCAGGATACAAGATGTCCGAAGGCGCAAAATCATATTTCAGGTCCTTGAATCGTCCCGGAACTTCCTGCGAAACTAGAAGATCTTGTTGGTCTTCTGAAACTTCTGAGTCTACTATGTTCATCTGCTTCTCTATGTTCTTTTGCCCTAGTACAACAACTGTATTATTAGAGTTGGACGACTTGCTTCCTCCTCTAGTGGTTTCTCTAGTATTCTCTGAAGTCTTTCCGCCTTTGAGGTTTGCACTGCTGCTCTTCTGAGCAGAGGAGGAAGCTTCTTCACGACCACTCGAAGTTTCGTGACGTGGCGATTGCTCTGTCACCACCGTCAGACGAGAAGCAAAATTTTTCCTCTTTGAAGCACGTACATCAATCTTCGAACCTTTCCGCACCGCTAAGTGAGATGAACCCTGAGTCTGGGAAGTGGACTCAAGTCGTGTACTTCGTCCTTTGGATGCGTCAGCACTTCCACTAGCTCCCCTAGAACTGCTGGGATGATCCGTCCCACGGCCCGCACAACTTCTTCTTCTACTATTAGACGAGGTCGCAGCATTGCACTCTTCAAAACATCCCGGACTTCTTTCCGGGATGTTTTGGGAAAGAAACAAATCCAGCACGCTAGGGAAGAGCGTAATGTGGTAACCCTTAATACTAGCGCCATTTCCTGCTCCGGTAGTTGGATTAGTTGTAGTTCTTGTGCCAGTTGTGCCGTTGGCGCGTCTCAGCTGAGTTCTCAACGAGCGGTATAGATGTAATTTAGGCCCCTCCGTGTAGAGGTTGGACATTCGTGCTCTGTATTTCCAGCCAGTAGCACCTCCACGCGTGTCCGCCAACGTTCTCGCGGTTGAGTAAACTGGCCATGACGTCGTCGAGCTTTCCTCTATATTGTTGTAAGCCGAGGACACTCGCAGACGAAGAGAGTTCTTGCGAGAAGTTGAAGCTGTGCCTCCAATTGTTCCTCCATCTGTTGTAGCTGAATCTGCCAAAACCATCGAAGTCGTTTGTCCTCGCTGAAAAGCAGCTTCAGAATTAGTTGTAGCCTCTAGTACGTGACTAGCCCTACCACCTCCGCAGCATTTCATGTCTGGTGAATAGGACCCCACAAGAGGGCCCGCTTCAGCATCAAAAATTGAGGATCGTCTTGTCGTAATATCCGTCAAACGACGTAACGGCGTCGACGCACCTCCAGCTCCACGGTTAAAAACAGTACTTAACGCTAGTTTTTCACTATCCCTGGTAATTATTGAGTGCTTGCCATGTCCGGGATCGAGGAGGACTTCAATCACGCACTCAGCATACATAGAAGTACTCCACCTGGGATACTTACTTTTCAAGTAGCCTTAAAGAACTAGGTCTATGAACTGATGACGTTCGAGTACAACTTCGCATGTAGTTCATCCCACTCAAATTGTTGTACTCCGAAGAACCTGGATTCGAACCCAGCATCTCGCTATCGACAGCCTGGTCCAACTGCGCTAAGTGGCTACGGCCCTCGCACAGCATGAGGTAAACTTCACGTGGGCGCGCAGTCTTTACCAGTTGCGGTGCTTAGAGGTGATTTTTGACTGACGGTTTGCTTTTCACTGACACTGACTGACTTACCCGCGATAGCCTATATCTTTCCCCTCAGAAGACTCTTCCCCCTTGACTGATTCCTAGAAGGGGAAAAGCCCCACTCTGGTCCTAGAATAAGATCACAGTCACACACTCGATAACAAGATTAAGAAAAGTACTAGATAACAAAATCCTAGTACTAGAAGCAGCTTAAAAGAAAAGTAGATACCAAAATCCTAGTACTAGAAGCAGCTTAAAAGAAAAGTAGATAACAAAATCTTAGTACTAGAAGCAGCTTAAAAGAAAAGTAGATAACAAAATCCTACGACAACTAGTAGAGCCTTAAAATGTGAGAAGCACCCGCTGTTGCATCAACGAAGGATAGCTCTGCATCGCCGTCATGTAGTCGACAGCTGCGTGTTGCATCCGAGCATCCGCGACTTGGTCGTGCAGCCTACGCTGTCGCCAATGGTACAGGAAAGGAGCGACACCACCGTAACAGTGAGCACCATCCAGTTGGAGTGCTGGAGTGCTGGTAGTGCTGGTGGTGCTGGTGGTCATGGTGCTGGAAGTTGGCTTAGCGCTGTCGCTTTTGCATCCCTGAGAGCATCCTTGGCTTCTTTTTCAAATTAGGAAAAGAGCCAAGAATGGCGCTGAGGACGACGCTTTAGCGCTATACTAGCCTAATGTGGACATATTCGTAGAAGTAGTCCTCGTAGTGGCCGACGGTGATTGAGACTTGCTAACTGACGTTGAAGTTGATCCGATTGCAGTCGCGCAAGGTTGACTTCCACAACTTTGAGACCCATGATCTTCATCCGCAGAACCGGAGAGCAATCGATCAAAGGGATACGGTAAGGGCTTTGGCGGCTGAGACGGCTTCTTCGACGCAACGCTGGAGGAAGAGGATTTCCTGCTACGTCTAGAGCCAGAAGTGTCAATCACTTTCACAGCGATCTTGCCTGAAGTTGCAGATGTCCTAGTCTTTTGTTGCAATCGACTGCCCCACACGTTGGCCGCAGCGACGCAGCTGGCGTCGTATTGTTCATCAAAGAGGTTGATTTTCTCGAGTCTATGCTGTACAGCGGCCAAGGTCGCATGCTTAAAGGTCGGCAGTCAGTGAGGAGTCACTGATTCTGGTGAAGGAACAGGATCCCCAACACCGCTCACCTTTTCCCGTGTTTCCCCCTGGTCATCTCTCAGAGATGAGGGTCTCCTCTTCGGCGTTAGTAACCGCTCTCAGTGACAACTACTGAAATCTAAGCCTTAACATGCACAGTCAAATTCGTTGTCGATTCAGTCGATGCACACTGCGCTAGAGGTGCGACGGCGTGAAATAAAGACGAAGTCACCCTAGGCGATCCCTGAGTCTCAGGCCCACCTGGTGGTGGACTTGAGCCGCATGAAGCATCCGTAGAGGTGCAGTCTTAGAAGCTGAGAAAGATGATGATCCCCATCACCTAAGAAGTCATCGGCCTAACCTTAATCTTCGAAAGCATTTCAATCTTGTAACTCTAAACGATGTGATGTTTGTTGATGCTCCTCCAGGTCTATGTGTATTTGCATTCTTTACAACTAGCTAAGCACTAGAAACGGAAACAAGTAGTAGTAGTAGTGTACCCATTCAAGAGGTAGCAAAGATTTTTAATTAGGGTTGACTAATTCTGTTTCAGTCCCGTAACTGCTCAGTGCCATGGGCCGATCCGCGAGATTGGCGTGAGACTCCACGAACCACTCTGCATCTCCAGCAATATGCTCGTATTGGTTACGTCGGGATATGTACCTTGTTCAGGGAGGTCGACATTGTGAATCAACCTCAAAAATAACGATCATACATGGGACGTCAGCATCCGCTTGATTGTTCTATAATACCTTGTGAGCAATTTGTTCGTTCCTAAACCCTAAACCCTCTAGTGATCATGCATCACATCTGTAAAAGAGAAACTCAAATTGTCTGTTGAAAAATCAAGATCCTTGCACACTTAAGAGGTACTCTTTCAGCCACGCGCTCAGGTGTTCGCTCAGCGTTTTCGGAACTGGGTATAGAGTGACGAGAATTAGAGTCAAGTTTAGATCCGAGTTTGTCCATAGTAGTGCTTTTTGTGAGTTTCCAGATAATCTGTAATGATCGAAGTCGAGGAACAACAAGAGTCATTCCCACTCTTCTCAACTTCATTCACCGCTCGAAAAAGCTACTTCGGGTCCATTATACAACTTTCGTTATCTCATATTGCAACCACTACCACAAGTAAAGACTCCCTGACTTAGAGTAGTTACACACTTCATCGCTATCAAGAATCCTGTTCAACATAACAAGTCAACAAAAAGCTGCCAAAGAAGCTCAAGCTCCAACTCCACTGTTTGCATGTTGGAGAGGCGCTCCTCAATCTGAACCGCCGTACAATCAGCTACTTCGCGCGCGATCCCACTTCTGCCAAGCAGTTGCCTCAAGGCGGCTAGCTCGGGTTGCTCCTGGGTGGATGCTAGCTTAGAAAGGATCGACGATAAAAAGAGAGATTATTCAACGAGAGGTGGGAATCGGATAGACGTACGTAGGGTGGGGCGAACGAACCATGTAAAGGATAAGGCCACGCCAGACACCAGCGCAGCAGACACACCAGGCGCCAGGCTGCCCAGGGAGGTGGAAGCGCCCGGCGGTGGGTTTGTTATCTAGCCAACATCTATGGCCGGCAGCCGTCGCCCGCCGCGTCAGTCAGCTGTGAAGCGCTGCATGCAGCTGGCGCGCCGTATGCTCTCCCTGACACCGACGCGAGCCCAGCCCCCCGTCGAGCCCCCAAACAAAGCATGCAACACCGCGAAGCCCGGTAGGGACGCCGCGCACAAAGCTGCGGTGGGATACGAGCCCCACGCACCCGAGCAAGTCCCTGATAAAGCAAGCCGGCGCACAAACTACACGCCGGCCCGCCCCCCGCGTTGGTCATGCGATCAAGCCCCCGTCCTCTGCACCCATGGACGAGCCGCGCGGCACCAGCGGCTTGCGAGGCCCTAACCAAAGGGAGCGGAAAGCGCCAGCGGGCGCCGTGCGGACACGCTCCCAGCCAGTCGCCAGCTGCTCCCTGTTTGGTAATGCAATCATTCCTTCCGCGGTTTCACCGTGATAACCCTTCCGCTGGAGGCCAATCAGTCACCCGGGCCATGCATGAAATTTGCCATAAGCTGAGCCGCGTTATCGTTTCTTCCTGCTTTTGCAGAGGCTGCTTTCTTCTTCTCACTCAAAGCACGTCTTTCATGCTCTACCGCGACACGGCGCTTTAATCGCTTCATTTGCTGAAAAACCTCATGCCTCTCCTGCGGGTGATCTGAGGAATGGTGGCTGGCTGGGATAAAAACGTGCTTTGATGTTCAATGAAGACACGTAGAATGCCGAATCCGACCCAAAAAACAAGATCATCTCGCACTTCTCGCTGTAGTGCGATACTACTTCAATATCCAAGTAAGTATATTCAGTTTCAGCATTCATGATCAGCAGTATCCTGAGGCTGCTAGAGGAGACTAGTAGTAGTACTGCATGATATGTTCACTTCAGTATATTCAGACTACTTAGCTTCAGCAGCATGGTATCGTGATTAGTACTGTTAATCTGCTTCATCACTTGAACAGCTACAGCAATAAGATGATTAGTACTGTTAATCTGCTTCATCACTTGAACCAGGACTTCTGTCAAAAGCGCCTCATTCTCCCAACAGCGATCTACCACGCGATGCATCAGCCGTCGTTCATTAGACAGCAGCTCAGTAGTTGTAGATAGGCGCTCATGTTGAAAGTGCATAGGCGCTCATGTTGATCTGGAAAGACTGGAAAGACAACAAGTCCTCGGATATTGAAGTAAAACATCATGGATCTACCTTTTCTATTAGTAGAAAAGATGATACTTAAAAAAGGAAAATTCTTGTTGAACTTGAAAGACAAGTTATCATATTTTTGAAAGAGCAGTAGTTATTCCGAAGCGCTGCAGGATATATTTCAGTTACAGAAGTTATTTCCTATAATCTTAATCTTACCACTATTAAAACTTAAACTTTAAACTATAACTAGTATGTAATACAAGTACTTAGTAGCACAAGAACAAGCCTTAATATAGTTCGTCGTTCTGATGTTCAGGATGAGCCGGAAACACTCCAGGGCAGCCGTGGTGAAAGAGTAAGCTCCACTGTCAGCATCTCCGGCATTTGTAAACCTGGGTTCCGATTTCAAAAAAAATAAAGTCACTTCTTCACGATTATTCTTCATAAAAACATCGAACTGCGTACTCCTCTTGAATGAATATTAAAGATAGTACCGACTTCTCGGGTGTGATTTCGGTATCTTGCGAGCACCCAAGGGGATGTCGTCAGCGTTTTTGTCTCGTACATCACCACCTAGACAGCGAGTCGATCGACGCCCTTCTACCGGAGTCCGCTCGTGATCACAAAAGCTAGGATCCGTGAGAGGCACAGCTATAGCAGTTCGCGAGTGCTCCAGCATGTGACTCCTCAACAGTAGGCGTGAAGAATGGGAAGAGAGGAGTACCTACTCTGGGGTTGGTTAAGTAACTTACTTTCCTTAGGGTGTTGAACTACGACAAGAAATGCTACAGAACAGCATCTGGAGGTCTTACGAGAAGAGTTAGGGTCGTTGGTTAAGTCACTTTATACTTAAATTTTCCAGAGTGTTTTCTTCCTCGGACTCTTTTGATGGTAGTCGAAAGGCGCGACAGAACCAAAGCATGAATTTACACTGCTGTGGCTTCGTAACGATCGCCGTCGTCGATAAGGAGCAGATTTAGAGGAGATGGGCCTGAGGTCGGGTCTGAGGAGGTCAAGCCACAGAACAGATAGAGAAGAAATTTGTTCCTTTACTTCTTGGTTGCGTAACAAAGGTAGTACCGCCAAGGAGTGTGTGTCCTAGCATGACACAGCACCGGAGAGATAGAAAACGAGTTAGACTCAGTTTCTAGCTAGATATAAAAAAAGCAGTGCCCCTTTGAATTACGTGGATCCAACAAAGTCGAATCATCTTCATCGGTGACGAGATTAACTATGTTGTTTGAAGGGCTAAGCCTATTCATTCATTCATTTACCTGTTCTGGAGGTATCTTTTGAAAAGAGGTAAAAACTAACCGGCTGTCTTAAGGCGTGACTTAATTATTTTAAGTGATCTTCCTGAAAACCTCATTAATCAGTTATAAGTCATCATGACTCAATTAGTTATAAGTGATCTTCCTGAAAACCTCATCAAGAGAAGAAACCTTGAGCCTTAAGACGACGTTGAGCTTGAGCTGGCTGTTGTCCCATCCACGACATCTACGACTGCATTTGCTGGATATAGTGCGCGAGTGAGTTCTTTCCATTTTTCTTCTCGTTGAATCACAGGACAATCCACCAACCTGAGATGAGCACTTTTACTTGCTGCCTTGCTGTTGCTCCCAGAACGGGACTCGAGGACCTTTGATGTGGACTTAGAAGAAGAAAAAGTATAAATGTATCTTTAGGCTAGGTTCTGAATCCTGCACATCGAGCACCCCGGAACCTACAGTAAGCCGAGTCAGAGAGTATACATACACATAGCAAGTTGAAGCAAAAAGATACTTATGCCAATATTGTGTGGCGAACGAGAGAACCAAAAAGTACAAACAGCATCTAAGAGAGAACATGCGGAATTCATTTCTTCCCCTAGGGAGAATGAAAGGCCGAAAAAGCGACAAAAACCAATAGGGGTTTTCTGTTCTTTTTCGGCCACACAATTCTCTCTCTAGACTTACCTGCACTCGTGTCTTTTACCAACGATTGACATCTCAAACAAAGCCTCTATCTATCATATATTACATAAAGGGACTAACCTAGGGCTAGGACTTATGAGAGAAAAGATCAGCCTTAAAAACCAATCCTGCCGCTCCATCAGCATCGGGACCTGCCTTTGCTTTCGTTGCACTAGGATTGTCAGGTGTTAACTTTGTTCCTTTCGTTGCACTAGGATTGTCAGTTGTTGTTGACTTGCCTGTAGCAGGACTGCCCTTTGCTTTGCTACTTTGATTTGCTTGTCTCCACTTAGCTTCAGCATCGGAAACATGACAACTCGGACGGCGCGAGGCAGAATAAACACTCAAATTAGAAGAAATGAGAATATCAAATTTTGAAGCAGTAGGTAGAGTGCCATGCAATTACTTGCTGTGAAGGAACAAGCAAGCTCGATAATATTAATATAAGGGTACTTATAATTGAGATCACTCTTAGAATAAAGACGCAATCAAATTATAGAAGATAGATAGGGGTATACGTTTTAAGATGTCCTAGTAGAAAGAAATAAAACGACTTTGGAACGAATGGTAGATAAAATTGACCCGGTTGTACTTAGAACACTTTCGTGGTAAAGTTCATGCTTCTCCTTGAGCTTCTGTACTACAAAAAGAAAAGGACCACTAGTACCACACAACGAGTAAGTATTATGAGTAATTCAGCCGATAACCCGCTGCATTTCCTTCTAAGTTGTCGTGGCGGGAGGGGCTACAATAGTGAGTATGAATAACATCACCCGGCGTGTTTCTATTTCAACATCATAATGGAGGACTGTTGCTTCTTCTGATTGCTTCCACTACTTTGATGTTGTCTCGGAGTAGTGGTCTCCCTCTCCTTCCGACTATCGCTATGACCTTTACGAGAAGAAGAGGACATCGACATCGTTCTACTAGACTTAGAGGTAGTTTTTCACTACGCCTGGTATGGTGCGTTCCCCTTTCCCCCCTTATTTTCCCTTTTAAATCAGGAGGGGCGCCACTCAGCATAGATCACACCGGATAGTGAAAAACTAGCCTTAATAGACGAACCTTGTCGTTGCTCCCTTCTCTGGTGATCACTTGTACTAGAACTGTTGTTCATATCGTGTTCCCCTTGCCGACCTTAAAGTTAGAAAGGAAAAACATCGAGAATGAGCAGTCTGGAGAATTTTTTTCTATCAGAGTACTTAAACGTATCTTTGTGGTACTAACAAAAACAAAGATTGATGGATGGCAGTGAACAAGATTTTTGTTCTATGCTAGTACTACTGGCGCCACAAACAACAACTCCAAGAAGAATGCCGTGCGTGTATCCCTGATAGTGCTGTTCCTAGTACCCGTAGAGATAAGTTCTGAAGGGAAAAACATTCTTAATTACCCGAAGGGACACACCTAAGAAAAGAGGAAAAAACGAACCTCAAAAAAGAAAGAAAAACATTCTTAATTCGATATTCCTCCGCTTTTTCTGTTAGTTGTACTTGGACTTGGTTGGCTCGCAATCATGTTCTTTCGAGAAGTCGTAGTAGATGAAGCTGGAGGATGATTTCCATTCTTTCCCTCGGAATTTCCATGTCTTCTCTCCGACGAATCGATCGGGTCGAGGGAGATTGAAACCGATCGGCTGCGAGGCTGAGACGCTTCTGAAGAGCCTCCTCCTCCTCCAGATCGTTTCAAGATGGATCGCTTCAATATCGACCGTTCTTGGTTAGAGCTATACGAAAAACTCGATAGCCTAGCAAAGTGATCTAAAACAGGTACTAACTTACAACAGTATTCTTGTAGAGCCCTAACTAATCGCTCCTTTGATAAAGTCCCGGTATCTAGATCTATCTACCTAGCAAAAATAAGGGTAACGATATAATACAGAGCTGGAAGTTGAGATTATTTTTAAGTCAACTAGGCTATTTCAGCAACAAGCTCCCAGGTAGTTGGGCTTGATGGATCCTCCCTCATAGGGTTGTTAGTTTGTTTCTATTGATGCGCCACGGGCAACGCGGACGATCTCGCCAGATATCTTTTTTTTTTGGTTTCGTGTGTTTTGTGCTATGCATAGTCGCCGCTGCGACTATGTTACGGCTAGCCCTGTTGGTCACGCGTAGCCTTCCCGTCGCCGCCAGCTCTGGCGTGTCTGGCTATGCAGCAGGCGGCGTATGTGGGTAGCGGCGTATGTGGGTAGCAGCGTCGCGCGGTCAGGCTGCCTGGTGGCCGTTCTTGCTTCCTTGGTCGCTTCCTTTCGGCCCGAAGCCTTCGGGGTGGGTCTGCTTGACGTTCGTACTTTCGTGCCTCGTTCGTCGTTCTTCATGCTTTCCGCTTTCGTCTTGTCTTTGTTCTCTTTGTCGTCGCGAGCTTGCTTGTCTCCCCCTTGTTCTGTCTTCGCCACCACCTAGCTCGGCCCCGCCCTATCGCAGCAGGCAGCGATGGTTTTAACACGGCGCTCGCTACTTCTAGTTCTATCCCTCTGCTTCTTTACTGGAGGCGTGGCGGCTGCGCTCGCAAGAACGCGCCGTCGGTTTCGGCCGCAAGGTCGCGCAGGTACGGGACCAGCTGCCTCAGGCTGGCCGCAGCCGCCCCCACATCCGCCGGAACCCGGTGGCCCCTTGCTAGCGTCTGGCACGCGGGGCACCCTAGCAGGTGCCGCGTGCTTGCCGCAATACCGCGGCAGAGAGGACAGCCGACGCCCTCTCCGGTGACTTGTTCCGTAGGGTTCTCATGTATCCTAATAACTGTGAACGGACTAGAATTTTGTATGCTAATAATACTACAATCCCTATGTATAATAGGCTATGTATAGAGATGGGTTAGCAGTAGCCTTAACTTGGTCTGGTGTGTCATGTGGCGGGCGAGCACTGGTTCTAGTAGACATCCTACTAGACGACGATGCAGAAAACGACGGCATTTTTTTCTAAATATTATCTTCAGGTTCAGAACAGTAGTAAGACTTAGATTTAGAATTAGAGAAGTTATGATTGAGTCCCGCCGCGGACTCGCTGGGCGGTAGCTAGAAGAGAACAAAAAAAAGACAATATCTAGAGCTGTTGGCCAAGGTCATAGTCATGAAATGTCACAAAGATCAGACGCATGAAGATCACCAAAATGACCAAGATCACCAGGCGAACAAGGTACCCACCGGCACCACTTTCAACGCGTTGGCCTTAGTTGGCGCGGGTGTCGGCGGTTTCTCCTCTCTCTCTCTCGTATGTGGCTCAAGCCCCCAACACAGTCAAGGACAAAACAACACCGGAATGATCTCAGAGATAACCTACAGACCTAAACGCATATGGTTCCAAAGTCAAGGATCAACAGGCAAAGGATCTCCAACGTATTCAGACAGTAGAAATGACGAATGTTTCATAGCTGTAATCAGGTCCATAACTTCTTGTCAAGTTCTGATCAATGATGAGAGTCAGTGCATGATGATCGTATGAATCAATGATGATAGCATAAGCGTTTCCGTATGAAGCATATGAAAGTTTCCCACGCAACATGATATCCCAATGATGAAGCTGAGACTTCCTCCTTGTAACCCCAATGAATATCCACAGGGATCAAAGCAGCCAGAGATCATTAGTCTCAGGCTGTGAGTGCAAATTGTGCAAACAGTATCCCTCTCAAGTGTTTCTCACCGAGAAACTAGACGCGACTCAACAGTCTGTGTTCGAATGGTCCAACAAGAGTAGAAATGTGACTGCTTAATATTACATATTATAGGTAGCAGTTGTACTAGTCCTTGTCCGTAAATAATAGAAGCAAGTCTGCTATAATTCTACGCACCACCTTCGATTAACTGGGTGTCGCTTTGCCCCAATTCACCGGGATACGAAAAACTTACCACTTACCGAAACCATTACAAGAAAACGCAGCACATGTGGGGAAGCATGGTCCTCCGCAGGTGCCGCATGAAGAGAGCTAGTCTTGCAAGATGGTGGCACTTCTGCCCACATCCTCAGGCCCCGACCAATCCCCAAGCCCAGATCTGAGAAGAATCCGCATCCTACAAGTCAGACGCGGGTGCGGGATTTGGAACGCCTTTCCAAATCCCGCGTCCGCGCTGCCGGATACGGACACTGCCCTTGCGAGAGAAAAATCCGCATCCTACAAGTCGGACACGGATGCAGGATTTGGAACGCCGTTCCAAAGCCCGCAGCCGCGCCGCCGGCTACGGGCCCTGCCCGTACGAGAGTAAAATCCGCATCCTACAAGTCGGACACGGATGCGGGATTTGGAACGCCGTTCCAAATGCCGCATCCGGCAGAGCGGAAGTCTGCGAAACGTGTGAAGCAAGATGCGGCCTCTTGCGGGATTTCCCGATGACAAAGTCTCCTGCTCAAACCCCGCGGCCACAATGGTGGCCGCGGGATTTGAAACAGCGACTTATTGCCGCCCCCTTTGGAAAAAAATGGAAGGCCGCTCCAAATCCCGCGCCCGCCAGGGTGGCCGCGGAATTTGAAGCGGAGACTTTGTATGTAGCCATGAAATCCCGCGAAACGCCCTCGAGAAGCACCCAATCAGGCGGCCCACCAGAAGCCAGCGCCCAGCAGAAGTCGAACTAAAGGCGTCAGCTCAGCCAAGGCTCGTTTCTTTCCAAAGGGGGCAGAAATTAACCACCAGCCCAAAACCCGCGTCCGCCAGGGCGGTCGCGGGATTTGGGCGACAGGTTTTCAATCATGAAACTCCGCGACAGCAGCGCTTCACCCTTATCGCTTTCACTGGCGCCCGCCCTGTAGGATGCGGATTTTGAAGCGCCCCTCCAAATTCCGCATCGATCCGCGTCCGTGCTGTAGGATGCGGATTTTGGCGCAACCGAGGGCTTTCGAAGCCCGCCGCGAAAGGCTGGCGCGCTTCAAGTTCAAAACGAAAGCGGCCCGCGGAGCGAAAAAAAAAAGCAACACAGGGGGGCGGGGGCGGCGGATCGCAAAAGAAAGAAGCGCACCGCGAGGCCCCTGCTGCCTGGCAGTTGCCCGCGTGGCTACCTCTGGCGGGTGCGAGGTACTGCGGCAAGAGCGGGAGAACATAGAGGAACGAAAGACGCAGCAGGATGCGCCTGGCCTGAGGGACCGGCCGCAGCTTGGTGGCAATCCTACCAGGATACTGCGCGGCCAAGCGCGCGCGGCTCCCCACCGGGTCCGGGCGCGCATAGCACAGGCCACCGGGGCGCTGCGCTGGCAGTGGAGTGGGGGGAGCAGCCTACAAGAAGGGCCAAGGTCAGGCCCCCTATTTTCCGGGCCCCTTCTGATACCGCGGCCCCCGTTTTTCCCGGGACCATGTTGGCCCCAGTATTTCCCGGGACCGAGCCAGAATAGTACGGGACGCCGCCGGAAAATAAGGGCCCGGGATTTTTGCGGCCCCGGTCCGCTTAAAGGGGGAAAAACATCGGGAACCCTCTGATACAGGGGGCCTAGTTTTTCCGGTCCATAAGAAAGAAGCAAACAAGAGACAAAAAGATGATAGACGCAGAAGATTGATTGATTGATTGATTGATGTGCCTAGTAAAAGAACAGAATAATTGAAGAACTGAATAATTGAAGAACAGAATAAAAGAACAAAGACGTTGTGCTGACTTAGATGCAATATCAAATATCAAAGTATGTTTATGAATTGAGGTTGACGAGAAACTATGGGAGAAAAAGAACAATTACAGGAGGTAATAACTACAGTACACAGAAATGTTAAAATATGCATATTTTGTCCTGATTCTCTCTGTTAAGAACTACAAAGTAATGTCAGTATGTTGCTGCATGGGATAAGCCTAAGTTCTAGACGTAAAAACTAACGGGTTGTTTCATTTAGTGCTTTGAGCGTCGCTGGATCTAAACCTTTGCCGTTTTACGGGCAAAAGCCAATCAAGATTTGCAGCGCAGCCTCGTCTTATCCTACAAAGTAGTATCAATATGTTACGTACCGGTAAAATAAATAATAGCACGAAGGCTCACGTTTCCAAATTGTGAACTCTCAGAAGCACGAGTAGCCTCCTTCAGTGGTCTATTTTCATCAGTCACAAACTCACTTTCTTGCACACAAAAATCCACTGACTCAGTCGAAGCGGCCCAGAGGCCGTCAGAAGATGGCCAGTAGAGTAAGATCAAAAGGGAAAATACTTTGCACTAGATCAAAGCCCCAAAAAAGAGGCCATGAAGACTACCGCACGTCCACGACACGGTTACTAAGACAAGTACTTCAAGTCCGATTGATTGATTGATTTACCTATTCGCGGGGTATAGGGGCTACCTTTTTTGTCTTTTTGGGGGGACTGAATCTTAGTACCACCAAAAGCGAAAGTACTAGTATTACGTAAGTAGATAGGAACGTCTACCAAGTAAAAGAAGAGCAAGAAATTCGAGAAAAATCTTCCTGATCGATGTGTGGTATCCAAAACCAAAATGTTGCAATACGGGAATCTAGCACACCAACGCCGCGCTACGAAGAAGAACAACTGGCTTACACTTATAACATCACTTTTTATAATCTTTTATTACTACAAGATTTCGTCGTCAATTTCGATCTAGCAACCAAATGCCAAATGTTAGATCAGACACGCAGAAAGACCAAACCAGCCAATTTTCTAGTGCTTTATCAAATGCTGCTTGACTTAGCAGGATTCACTCACTCACTCATTTACCTAACAAGAGGTAACCTCCCAGGGAGAGAGTTAAGGTGCAAAGGGGGGAGGGTATTTGCAGTGGGGTTAACGCATCATCTATTTTAAGAAGCATCAAGCTGAAACAACTTGTTTTTTTTTTATTTTCTTAGCTTAGTTGTAATCCCTAACTTTCTTGCTGGTCTAAGTATAAAAGAACGACTACAAAGACAAGCAATTTGCCATGTGGAACGACTCAACCATGCTAAGCGTTGAGCAGATCAAGATCAGACACAGCTATATTATCATGCACTTCTTATAAGCGCTTCAGTCAAATAAAGGGAACCCGTATGTAGTATTTACATGTAATCTAAAGTCCTAGAAATGTCGCACTTCTAGAAAAACGCTGCACGCTGCTTGCCGTCCACCTCAGCATGCGACTGATTACTCCTAGTGCTGCTCTTAGTCGTTCACATTTCTTACACATAGCTTTCGCCCTAGCGTCAAGGGATCAAATCTATGATGCAGTCGTACTAGCTTGAGCTTGAAGCTCATGCTCAAGCTGTACTAATATTATTGGTAGAGCCGACCTGACTAGGAGAGTAAGAAAAAGTTTAAGTTTAGTTTTAACAAGTTAGAAGTAATATATCGCGAAGCGAGTATCGCTTTTCCTTTTTGTTGCATTCCTTTTCTCCTCTCTCTCTCCCTCTGGAAAATTTGTCATATGCTAATGGCCATGTGAATTAGGATCCGTTCATTCTAGGCGCGACGTGTCGCCCAACTGCCCCGGAGGTCTTCTCATCAAAAGCGGCAGAAGCCTGTGCGTGCCTCAGAGAAGTGCTCGGCTTCCGCGCTATGTGCACCCGCTAGTTCGCTCCAGGGTAGTTGTACTAATATTGTTGGTGGAGCAGGCCCAAGTAGAAAAAACAAAAACCGAAAAAAGAAAGTTCAGGCAAGAACTTATCTACAGCTACTAACCAAGCGCCGGCGCTGTCGTGTCCTGTCAGCTGTTGTCCAAATATTTGTGGTGGAGCCGACCTAACTAGAAAAAAGACAGTAGACCAGAGGAAGATATAAAAGAGAAAAGTTCCTAATATTATCGGTGGAGCACGCCTATCTAGGAAGCAAAAAAATGAAAAGATTCATCTAAGCCTAAACGTCTATCGAAGAGAAAAGTTCCTAACATTAATAAATTGCAAATGAGTATCCTTCTTCGCTCAACATCAATCTGCTGCTGCTTTGCGTCTCAAACAAAAAATCCTGCGATGATGGTAGGGACGATCATGAATGAAAGGAGTAGTAGGTGGTTTAGACAGGTCTTGTTACATTACATTACAAGTTTTTCGAAGAGTTCGACGCACCAGCAGTGGTGGGCGCAGAGAAAGCAAACATTTCACAGACACACAGAGACAGCTCAAGAATGAGATAGGAGGAGAAAACTCAAGTGAACTCTAGGATGCTAAAGCTAACAACTACTCAAGCAAGCCGTGACATATAATTAAAACGAACAGCAGGTAAAAAGCAAACAACCTACAGAAAGAAAAAAGAACGAAGTTGCGAAAACAAGATGCGGAATCAGTTAGCTACATAGTTGTAGAAAGTTACTTTTAAGTTGCGAGAACGAGATGCGAAATCAATTTTTAGAGACGACGAGAAGGACTACGAAAAGCCTACTCATGGTTGGTTGTTGCCTGTCTTTCAACGTTAAGTATCAGTTTCCATTAAAGCCAGCACGAAAGTATGAAGTCATGTAAACGAGTCGCGGGTCCTTAGCCTGATTCAAAGTCCTCGTAAGTAGAGATCTCCGATAAACTAACACTTTTCTTTTTTCGCTTGCAGCGCACTTGACTGGTTCTACTTACACGCGCCTAATCAGCTAAAAGATCATCTTCTTCGTCGACCTTGGCCGGCCCTTCTTCAACACATGGAGCGCCAATCAGCCTGCTTTTCTTGCGTCGGATCTTGAACCGAACAAATGACGCAGGGTCCTCAAGAATTTCTTGCTTCAAAGCGACAGCAGCACGAAAGGCCGATAGTGCGTTATCACCGTAGTCAGAAGGCCGGACATCCTTCGAGATGCGCCGCTTGGCACCATCGACAACAACAGGCACCGAAACACAAAGGCAACACCGGGCCTGCGACCACGAAATATGAACAGGTAACACACTGGGCAGTCCAGCCAAGCCACCGTCGCCCGCGGCTCCGTACACATCAGGGATGGTCGCCTTCGGTGCACGAACTGAGTCGCCAAGGTCAACCTTGTGTCGTTTCCTCCTACGGCTGGCAATCTCAGCAGATGACTTAGTCGGCTTCTTCAGTGGTGCGTCAACCCGCTCAATTGTGTGTCTCTGGAGCACCCGTCGCGAGTGCCGGTACGCAACACTAACAGACTCAAAGGTACGGCCGACCCGCCCAGAAGAGCCAGCAAAAGGCGCAGCGCCGTGGGCTGCGTCGTCAGAGGCGCCAGATATGCTCAAGTCAAAAGAGGACGAACCGTCGGACCTGGCGCTAGCTCCCTCTGCCCAGGCAGTACACTCCTGACAAAAACACTCAACTAGGCTGATAGAGCCATCTCTACAAGTGCGGCACCTCAGGAACGAGCACGAAGCCAGAGCCTCATAGACACGCGCGTTTGCAGCCTGGATCTCATCACTAAAAGAGGCCGGCACCACAGGCTTCGCCGCAAGGGCTGCCAATTCGTCAGTGTCAAAAAACGTCGCCAAATGATGCAAGTCGCCGTCTTCTTTCGTTGTGCTAGAGTGCATCCGCAAAACCTCAGCAAGAGCATCTCCCTCACGGAAACACGTCGGCGCCTGCAGGGAGCTCTCATCAGTCTGCTCAAAGGCGGCACGCATCGGGCACGAGACCTCATGCGCCAACAACTCATCAATCCGGCCTGGTGCAGCAGCGTCTGCAGGGGGCGCAGCGCAGACAAGTGGCCCAAGAGTGTGATCCCGGCAGAACAGCCCGTTAGACGTGAATGGTCGCATGAGCCATCCAAGGACCGACTTGACACAAAAACGGCAGCGCGCCTGTTGAATAGCCCCAGGCATCACAACATCCTCGTAGATGATCCTGAGCTCGTAAGAGGTGAACTTGCAGATAGAGAAGTCATACCAACGACTCAAAGAGTTGAGCGCTGGGCCAATCTCGAAACAGTCGCCACGTTTGTAAAGCTGGGCGATCCAGTGCGTCTTTGCATTGCGCCTCGCGAATGGTGTCATCTCTCGATCTCTATCATAGAGCTTCAACGTCATCCGAATGCGCATCTCGTAGAGAACAGTATTCCAATGCTCCCGCGAAAGCGCTAGAGCACAGATAGCGCTATCCGTGATATGTCCATCTGGAACATCAGCAGCGAAGATGGCTAAACATCGGCGAACATCTGACCACAACGTGCGCATACCCTGACGCGGTGTGTACAACAACAAGTCCTCAGGCAAAGGCAGCCCCGCCGTGATAAAACCAAAGAGCGCCGCGCGGGCAATGCGGTCAGGTGGTGCCCTGATCAGATGTCCAACTTCAGAGCACTGAAGGTAACGAAAATGCGCCTCAATCGACTCAATTGAGGTCACCAATGCCAACCTTGGCTGACGGAGTTTCTACCGTTGCTTCGAGATCCATTTCATTATCTCTCTCTTCTACTGTGCTACGTTGTTTTCTTGTTCCGTGCTGATGCTGCTTCGCCACACAATAAACCAAAACCTTTTACCACAACTATTTGTGTCTGCTCCTTGGTTTGCCTACCCGCTGCTGCACTGAACTCAGGCACCACCATGACTTCGAAAGTCGAAATTTTCACCATGAAGATGTTGTTGACAACACCACTTCTTCCTCAGTGAGTTGTAACAAATCATTTATAATATGGGAGCGTCTATGAGATGAATCGATACTGGGAGGTCATGGGGAAGACCGGAGTCTTAATCGGGTACAAATCCAATACACCAACTACGAGTATGAATCCTGTGGGGAGATCATACGACATTTCTTGCATGATTATGTCGTGATGCGAAAATCCTGCGATGATCAAAATCATGACAGACACAGCTTGAGCATCTATAACCTGCTCAATGTAATCTTCTATGACCTCAATGTAATATTCAATGTATGGATCCTCCAGAAAATCTATGCCCTCTTCATGTAATCTGGAGCGCGAACGGAAATATCGATATCCCTCGTCCGTATTGAAGAAGTATTCATTTTCACAATACGAATATACTTGTGAAATCTAGAAGAAGTACCGTGATCAGACTCTCAAGTAGCAGGCGAGGAAGACTTTGACTTTTATGTTGACATTGCGCTCATCTTCATCCAGTAAATGCATCTTCTCTGAAAAGAGCTGAGCCCACCCCATGCACCAGACGACAAGGATTCAAGAAGTAGACACTTTTCGAGCACAGAATACATAGCAACTACTTCTACCTCTAGGAGTGAAATCCAACTAGGACCGAAATAAAGGAACCCGAAATTGAAATACTAGTGCTATTAACAAACTATGTAGTGGTCTATGTAATATTCGTATTCCCTTGAAATTTATGTCCTCTTAGATAGGATAAGTGGGAGGTCGCGATGTCGTCGACCCGCCATAATTATGACAGGTTTTATATCGCGGTATTAATTTCACCATACTAGCAAAAATCCCAGATGACAGGACTTCTAGTGCAGAGAGATATAAGATAAGTAGCTAGCTGTAACTCTTAGGTCAATTATAGACAAAGAGAGTTCTAAACGTTGAGTATGAATATCTTTTTGGAGAGCTACTTATGAGAGTGACACTGTGATAATTTGAGTCGATTCGGCAACATGCCTAAGATTTCCCTGACGATTTTTTTACGTGATTCCAGTGTTGAATCCATATACGTAACTACTATCAATACCTTCGATTGAAAACCAAAAGAAAAGCAATGAATTGAAACCTATTCAGGAGTTCAAATTTCTCGGAACGAAGACGCCCTCATCAAAAATGACGCGGTGACCACGTGGTCGCCGCGTGTCGTATTTAAGGTTGTCAAAGCCAACCTGAGAGAAACAAGCTAACTCTTCACCACGACCTCCATCTCCAATGAATCCTCCTATTCCAATATTAATTACTACAGGAGTAGTTATTATGCTCCTCTTCACATCGAGGCTGCTTTGGTCAAATCATCACAAGCTCTTGACCATCTGCGCAAAGGTGTAGAGTTGTCTGGTGAAATGATCTCGGTTGCGAGAAGACAGACTGTTTTCCACTTGGTGCATCAACTCGTCGAAGAAATTCCTCAGCTTTTCCTTCCTCTCGTCGATTTGCTGCATGATCAGCCGCTCTTTCAAGGTCAGGAACTCGGAGGTTAGAAGAAGTAGATCTCGAGTACATGATTATCGAACGAGATAAAAGATTGATAGAACAAGTGTTGACTAGGTGGGTCTACTAGGTGGAATAAAGTTAAGAAGAGAAACGAGATGAAGATGATATTACTGGGCACCATTATAGAATAACAATAAATAAGTAGGAAGAGGCCCAAGAGCTGAGTTGTAGGAACTACAGAAGTAGGAAGGACAAAACCAACACAAGTTGTGGAAAACCTCAAGTCAAAAATAACAGAGTCTTGTCATAAGTCTTGGTGCAGGAGTATGAGACCGAGCAGGGGTCTGGACAGGCTCCACGTGCTACTGAATTCGCCAGCAAGAATGAGCTGGAACATCAAGTTCAGAATCTTCTTCAGTGAGTCCGGCTGTTGCTGTAGAAACGATTGCATGTACTGCCCAAGTGGCGTGCTCAGATCTTTCCCATGTTCTATAAAATAGGAAACAATGTTGTCCACTATGCTGCAGCACTGCATCGATACTGAGACGTCGAAGGAAAGAAGCCCTTCCTCCACACAACTGAATAGTTTAGAGGTTGCAAAAATCCAGCTCATTGAGCATCTTGATCTTGGTGCTCCACCTTTATCCGATTTCTACATGATAAGGGAAAATTTACGGGGCACCAAGATGAAGATTTTCTTTTTGTTTATTGGATGGTAAGATGGATTTAATATCAATAGATTATTGTAGCCTTAATTAGTCTGGCTAATGAAGTGGCGTCCAGTTCAAAGATTTTTTTGATGTGGCTCTTCGACGTGATGTCCAGAAACACGTAGAAGGGCTTGAACGTCTTCTGATACGCTTGGAGTTCAGTGTTGGGAATCGAGAGACACATCTTCAACGCAAGGGCCATGCTGACCTGCAAGCTCTCGTCCCCATACAGGTCGAAGACGCCGAAATTGCAGTACCTGTGAAGATGCTCATTCTCAAAAGTGCTCGCTCATCCTCAAAAGTGCTCGCTCATCCTGTGAAGATGGTCATGCTCAAAAGAAAATATAATAGAACAGGTTATAAGGGTTCCCAACATGGCTGGGCTGGGCACGCTGGGCACACTGGGTCGCTGGGCGACCCAAATGCGCCAGATCTGCCGAATTCTGCGCCCAGCGTGACGCTGGGCGTCTACAATTGCGGGCCGCCCTTCGGGCGCCCGCTTGAGAACCCCACCAGCAGTGCTAGTCTAGCGTACGCCAAAATTGCAGTGCCAGGTCGAAGACGCCGAAATTGCAGTACCTGTGAATTTTCTTAGAAGTCGATGCAGTTCGACGTGTTCATCGTTGGAACAACAATTTAATATCGCAGCAAACTCGTAATATAAAGTCTACCCTCCATTGAGCGAATGCGAGAATAGGTCGAGCGCGATTCCGATCCCCTTATATTTCTCCTCGTAGAGTTTCCTATTCGGTGTCGGAACGTTCCCTATCCCAGCCACGCTTTGCATGGAATCTCCGAAGTCTTTTGCTAAGATCCTTGTGCCGTAAGTCCTCAAAATTTGGCTGCTTTGTCGGAATAACAAGATACCGTTTGGACTAGACTGCTCAAAATTGATTCGCTGGGTCTTGTTGTGGCAGAACTCAGACATGAACTTGAGCAATGGCGTTGTTACTTCATGGTCGTCCCAGAAGCAGTCTAATGCATAGTTTAGAGCTTCTCACCTAGAGTAAGTAAAAACGTAGACCTTAGACAAGAAACGAGTTGACTCCTCCAAAACCAAAACAACAGATGACATATTTTCACTTAGAAGTCGTCCTTGCTATGTTTAAGGTTCGAAATAGAGGGTCCGAAGAAATGCCTTTGCTGTGTTTTCCCTCAACAGTACGCGAAAGATGCTTTTACTTACACGTTTCCAATTCAAGTACTTAGATTGAAAGATGAATTACGGCAAGCCTTAACTGATAAAACAGCGCTATCCGATTGTTCGCTGCCGCGGCAATGTTGGCGTCTTGGACCAGCCAGTTGAAGAGCAAGCCGTAGCTTTCTGACCCGTGACAAGCTAAAGTCATTCCTCTAATTAGAGCTCAAGATACTTCATTTTTTGCCATTGCATTTCTCCCAAGAATCCTAAGAAGGAGATAGGGAAAAGTGCCGTGATATAGAAGTTATGAAATATGTGAGTGTGCCGTTCCGAAGGGAATAGATTAAGATTTCTGACTAAAATATAAATATTGGGCCTTAATCTAAGATCTCTGCACAAGCCAATAATGCGCGACTTGGCTTCAGGCTCTTGTTTTAACTGGTTCTTCCCTGCAAGCATACGGACAGTGTCGATAACACTCGTCATTGGCTCCATAAATTTCTGAAACGCCTGCCTTTGACTCGCCGCGTCGTCTTTGCCGTCCATTGATATTAGAAGAGCTTGCTGTTGGGGAAGATATCGGATTATAATATAACGTGACTGCTTTCATCATGTGGCGATTACTTGGTAACTCTGCATGTGGCTAGCTACTTGCAGAATGCTGAAGATGCAGGCCTTGATCCTCCTAAATCTAATCTACATTGTTCGTTCTACATCTACTTTGGTCATAAAAAAAGCAGCTTTCCCAGAGTATGGTAATATTGCGTTCTGAACTTTCCGTATTTCAGCGTGTAATAAAGGAAAGCGAACTCCGGATTCGCATGATGCTGCATCATGTATTGGACCTGCGTGATAGGTGGATTTGGGGAGATGAAGACGGACAATTGTTGAGTAGACAGGCTTTCAACTGGCAAAGTAACCTGATGATTTTCGTAAACAAGTCTCCATAATAATTGGAATCATATTTATAGTATACTGATTGAAATGAGTGCACTCCCGTCTAGTACAACTGCTTGCTACAAATACTCAATTATTGACGCCACCACGCGGAAATTCTACTACAACTGCCTGCTACAACGAGGCGCATCTTCTAACTAAATTATTGACTCCACCACGCGGAAATCAGTAACTACCATCTCGTTCTTCAACAGCAGTCTTCCAGACACGATCAAGTGCGGCGATCTCTCAGCTGTGTGCACGATATTGATGCCAGCCGCTAGTTCGTGGAAGAGCGCTAAGGATTTTTGCAGCACGGTTTCGAACGCGCATCGGTGCTGTAGGTTTTTGCCTATCTTATTGATCACCTTGCCCAAGATTTCGTTCTCGTCCTTGCATTTGAGCAAAGACGCTAGTCGCTCGTTCACCTGCGATCGGTCGTTCATCTGCTTCGCCGTCTCACTTATGTACACTTTCCGGAACTGCTCTAAAAAGTACAAATACGCGAGCTCCAGGGATTGTCGTCCAGGCTGTGGTTAGAGCTGCTCACAATTCAATTTATCTTTCTTCGTGCCCAAAGAAAGAAAAGCAAAACACAAAGAGGCGGATCATGCAAAAGGCTGCTACAGAGTAGAGGAGGCACTTTCCTGTGAAGATGAATCTTCATGAAGGAGCAAAATATTGGTTTAGGCACTTCCTATGAAGAAGGAATACGAGGAGAGCTTGTCTACTACTGAGCTGGACGCAGTGGAGAATAGGTGAAGGGGGAGTTTTCTCTTTATGTGCTTTGTTAGCTTGTGCTAGATTGCATCTCGGCCCCCTCCTCTTGACCCCTTGTTTTACCTTGTATTTCTCATGAGAATACAAGGGAAACGGGTACCGAGATGCCGAGAAAGATGGATAAAAGCTGACCTTAACTTTGAGCCCTTTCCTTCTAGGATGCTGGGTATCCTACAGGAATGGTTGCACTACTAGATGGTGAACTACGACCTAATAATATGTGCTTTGAGCCTTTTTCTATATGTGCTTTGAGCCTTTTTCTATATGTGCTTTGAGCCTTAATGTGGGTCAGTCAGGTCGATCAATTCGAATACTCTTGCTGCTAACTCGCCATTCACTACGTGCGGAGGCGTGACATAGCCGGGCTCCCCAGGCTGAAGGTTGGACGTTGGTTCTATGCGTCCGCGTGTGCTTCCCATGCTCTGACTGTGGCCGGCAACAAGGGCGCCGAAAATGTAGGTAATTAGCGGACTACTACTACTATTACTACCTACTAATACTACTAGTACTAGTACTACTACTACTACATGAGAGGTGGACCACTCTACATAATAGAGTCTTTGGAGTATTAATTACATTTCTCAGAAAAACGATGCTTGGTAACCAAGGCGACCATTAGTTACATTCCTCAGAACATTGATTCTTGACGACCTTTCCTTATCTTTCTAGTGGGGAATAGGTTAAGGTTAACGCGATATTAAGCATGGTTTTCTACTACAAGTTAGTAGAAAATAGGTCAACAACCTCAAGGATGGCACAGATGCCGGAGAATGTAATTTGTTGTCAGATTACTAGGAAAAGTTGAAAGTGACACCAAGTCAACAACGACGCGGACGGCACTAGTAAAGGATGTAATTAGAAGGCAATTTGTTATTCGTACGCCATCTTCTACTTCAACTACACGCACAAGGGCAGCAGGAGTGGTATCTATATCTATTAGAGGTAAGCCTTAAGATAAGCCACGCCATCTTCTTCTCGAAAACTTTTTCTGGTATCTGGCTCTGCTTCCCACGGTTCAAGCAGTCTTCAAAATGTTTCAAAACGTGTTGTGCTGTTTCGTGGTACCTATATTGTCGGATGGGGGGGACGATGAAAATGATACTTACAGCACAAAAAAAATCCGTAGTTTTAGATCTACAGCATCCGATATTAAAGAACATTGACATTCATGCACATAAGTACCTGGCTTTTCCCAGAGCGGAGAGCACCTCTAATTGCTCTGTTCTCAGGACTTCCTCCTCTAGAGGGTCGGCCCACTCTTGACACCCGTCCGCGGTGGCTGCTGCTTCCGCCATCGCGAGACGGGACTCGATGTACCTTGGTTTGTAATTGTATTTACCATTTACTAGTATGGATCCACCATATTGCAGTTATCATGCAATAAACTCCACTTTGTTCTAATAAAGCTGCACCTAAGCTTAATACTTCTTCTTCTTCTAGCTATGGTCAGAGCTCACGACTCATGCGGTTACACATAAAACATACTTCTAGAGTTCCTAAGATCGATAATATCGTAATCTGTTGAATGCAATTCTCAATTATTAGATTGTAACAAAACAAATAAACATACTAGAGTTCATAGGTACGATATCGTGATCTGTTGAATGCAATTCTCAATTATTAGATTGTAACAAAACAAATAAACATACTAGAGTTCATAGGTACGATATCGTGATCTGCTGGATGCAGTTCTCCAACTGTGGTGGGGCTTTTTCTTTCAAGTATATCATGGGGGACACGAGCCCCGCCCAGAACTGCAGCAGGTAATGCTTGCTATTCGGCTGTTTTTCCCAGTCGATCAAGGACTCAGTTGTAAAACTATGCACGTGGTTCATCCACATTTGGAAGACCTGTTGTTTTGGAGGATTGGAGAAGGTGAGGGTGAGATTAGGATGAGGAAGGGCGAGAGGAAAGTTGATCAGAGGGAACTGGAGGAGAGGAAAGTGGATCAGAGGGAAATCAATAGAGGGTGAGGGAGGGAGGGAGGGAGGGAGAGAGGAAAGCGGATGAGAGAGATAGAGAAATGAAAATTATAACAAACAAACGAACAAGTGGTATATAATTCCAGACAGAGTCTACAACTAAAAATGACACTCACTGCACTAGAGCAGACGTCATAAAAGAAACGCTTGTTCACATTATACACTCAAACGATAAAAATCTTACATCTATCGCCGCTAGTTCGGAGAGTTGATGCGCAGTGTTGATCTTGCCGAGAAGTCGGCAAAGCGTGTGATAACAATCAGGGTCCTGAAGACCCATCTTCGCAGCGAGGATACCTGGTTTTCATGTTCAGGAAGTTCTTTTTAGTTTTCGTAGTTCCTAGAAGTAGTGCTGGAGGAAAGGAGAAAGTCTGACTTCTTTACCTACCGGTTTAGTGCGTCCACTTGTTGGTAAGCTCTCATCACGAAATCTTACATCTAAGTAGTAGTAGTAGTAGTAGTGTACCCAATCGTGGGGTATGTGAGATATTTATCTAAAATCATCCCTGAACTAAAAAACCTCATATCATCCTCTGCAATACTTGGTGCCACTCGTTGTTCCCTGAATCACCCACATCTTCCTTCTAAAAAAACTAAGAAAAAGTATCTATGTAAAAGTAAAAGAAACTACTTAAATAAGAAACTACTTAAATAATAGTACCACTGGTTCCCTGAATCAAGTTCCCCAAAAGTTTATTCCTGTCCCCGTCTTGTTGAAAGAAGCTCCTTCTCAGAGACGCTATGAGCACCAGAGCTTCTAGAGCCTTGGCCGCGCAGTCAAACCGCTGATAGCTGCAGCAACTGCTGTATACTTCGAAAAACAACGTGCAAGTTTAGAGCTACCCTGAGATGTGGCATCATCCCTGAGTGGGATTCATATCCTTGGACGGAATGAGATTCAGATATCCTTGGACAGCACTTCTTTCTACCCTTGAAAGAGAGGCTTCTAACGATCATGCTGTCCTCGAGGGATGCAACCGCAAGCAAGAGTGCCTAAAGGTCTGAGATGTTCTACTAGGCCTAAAAAGGGGTTGCGTTTCTAATCTAAGAGGTGGAGGTTACGTTTGCCATAACAAATGGCCTCATCCCTTAGCATCGTCCAACTATGCGGCACCATCACTGTTTGTTGGTCCTCATTCGTCTCATCAGGCATCGTACCCATAAAGTCGAAGGACAAGCAGTTCACCACTAGCCTCAGCAACTGTCGCACCAGTACTCGTTCTTGCTGTTTGTTATCTTCCATTTTGAGCTTATTCTGGCTCAATTTCTGCAAAGTCTGCAAAGCCCGCTGAAAAATCTCTGGCAAGGCACTATCGCGGAATGATAACGCTGCTCGTCGATACCTGCTCATCATTGTCCCTGCGCTAGGTTGCATATCGGTAGTAATTTCGACATACCTTGTTTTTGTTGGCACCAGGGTAGAGAATTTTTTGCGCTTCTGGTAGAGATTAGGGTGAAGAAGGAGGTAAGAAACGAATTTAGTTTTAGAATGCTGTAAAGCTTACAATTCTAATCCCACAATGCAATGCGCCGTTGACTGCTCGAGAAAAGGATCTACTCGCGACACAACGTCCTGATGCTGGGGTCCTTCCAACCAGGCTAGCTTCAATAACCGGCACAAAAGTCGAATGAATGGGCCGATCTGTGTTAGTGGGGAGGAAAGAGAAGATGAGAGTGTGCCGTTGTGAGGAGGAGATGGATTGGTACGGAGGCCTAAAACCCGTTCATATGAACATCGACATGGATAATTGCAAGCCACAACATACTTGTCAAACGAAAATCTTCCAGAAGCCGTGCTAAGAAAGATTGTTCATTGCTACAACTACAAGTACCATTTGTGGAGCCTGCGCGTAGATGTTAGCGCCGTGTGTCGCTAAGTGGTTGAACATGAACGCTTTTAGCTGCTCTTTCTGCGATGAAGATACTGCTGACCAATGATTCGTTATCAGCTTCATCTGTTTTTAGGTGACATTGATTGACAGAAACGAATTGTCGTGATGATTGTATGTGATGCAGCGATGATTGTGCAGCCTGTAGTAAACTGAACGAAGTATTCAAGAACTAGTCTAACTCTGTGTGGTCGAATAACTGTGATTGATTTCCTGCACGTAACCCTTCAGTCTGTCCAGTCTATTAATTCTGTCCGGTCCTTTAGTCAGTTGTTTCCTGCAACAAGAGCAAGATAAACACATAAGTACCAATGCATTCGTACTAAAAACGATGGCATGATTTTGTTGGCTGGTCATCAGAATAGCCTGCATCTGCGGTATCTTCGTGGGATCGTCTATCAACGGGAGTAATATCCTATGCGCTTCTTGCCTCTCTGGTTCCGTTTGTGCATTCGGGATTAGAGGTGGTTGCACTAATTACTCAATTGTCAGGCAGCCACTTATCTTCACTGTCTACGAGTGTAAGTATCTATGTATCATGAACAAAAAAAAACAACCATTCATTGTTCATAAAAACAAGCTATTGCAGAGCGTTTCAAATCTCTGCAACTCTTCTGCGCTCATCTGTGGCGGTGGTTGCACTACAGCCAAAGGCGCCGGCGCAGCAGGCGCCGAAGGCTGGGCTCCTCCTACTTCCATCATGGTGCCCAGGAGATCGCGCACCACGCCTTCTGCGCACGACCGGGCCAGGAGTTGGTCCTCCGTTTCTCTGCTTGTTGTAGAGAAAATCTTCGCAATTGATCCTCCGTTCCGACTGTGGAGGTGGTAAGAATCGTTGCTATTGCCTCGTCTTTCTACAACTTGTACCACAGACGTGGCGTCTACTAGTGAAGCGGCGTCTAGGTCTACTCGCGAAGTGGCGTCTACTAGTGAAGTGGTATCTGTTACTGAAGATGTTGGTCCTTCTTGTCGTATTGTCTCTGTGCTTGAGCTTGTACCAGAGCAGAAAGTCCTCGTTGTCTATAGGATGTTGGGGTCGTTTTCTTTTGCGGTTTCTTTACTAGTAGTTGTGCAACAGCTGCACTAGTGAAAGAGAAGACCGTCGTATCCGTTTGGGTCAATTTTGTCCCAAGGCTTTGGCTTACAGTTGTGTCAACTACTCAAGGGTAGGTACTGCAAGGCGTCGGATTTTCAGTGCCCTGTCTCCTTCGTTGATTTTGTACAAAGCTGTTGTTTATTGTCGTCTACTTCCTTTTTGTTCTTACCACGGCAAGGCAATAATTTATTCCTCTCCTTTCATGGTTTTGGTTGCTGAGGTATGCACGAAAAGATTCCCCCACAATTCAATTTATGTAAAAACTCCCAATAAGTATGTGGTTCGGCTCCAACCATCGATTTCGACCGGCACGCATGTGCCACCCTACGCAAGCTTTGCGAAAAGATCATGTCACCATGAAAAGCAGCAAAAGGACCTCAAAAACACGCATACGGAGGATCCCATGCCAGGCCATGCATTTGATGATAAATGCAAAAAAAATTACTCAAGTACTTACAATGATTGACTTAGATCTTCTTTAGAGGAACAAGAAAGTTAGCGTATTAGAAGGAGTCAAAATAATAGTGAAAAAACAGAAACATGTATAAGAAGAAATATGAGTACTAATTCAGCAAATATGTATGAATGGACACGGAGATTTTTATTGTGGAACAATAACAAGTACTAGCACGAGAAGTCATGACAAATTAATTTCTACAACATCAGAATGAGAATGCACGCAGGAATTATCATAGAGGGTATGAAAGTTTGTACAGTATCCGAATCGGAAAGGATAAGGAAATTAGTATCTTCTATAAGAAGTAGTATAAGTAATCATATGGCAAGGCTGTCTAGGTCCTTAAATAAGTAGAAGGAGTTGAAGCAAGAAGTTGTGGTGAGAAAACAACGAAAGGACGAAACAAACACTAAAATTTCCACCTCCTCAGACCACGTTCTAAAACAACACACGACGAACAAAAGCACAAGCAGAGCACTGTCAATTGGAAGAATTTCAACAGTAGGTAAAAAGGTTTTTCAAAAGTACTTAAAGACGTTATTTGAGTCGGTAAACAAAAATGCTCGCGGTATTGAATATCATTTTGATAGTTTGAGGGACTAGTAACCTAGGAATTATGAGGGTCAACAACTACGCTTGCGATGATATTCTGATCATCTTCAAACGAAAGATTCCATGTCCAAGAAGAAGTGTCTTTGCAACAATTGTTGATTAGGTATGTAAAATGATTTTGGCTTTGTGTCCTTTCCTGATAAGCAGGATTCGCCTACCATTCATTTTGGCTCGAATAAATTGTCATTCAGCAAAATAGTAAGTCCATTACAGATTCTACAAGCCTTCTTCAGACGTGTTCTTACTACATTGACTTGAAGATTCAATCGCAAAAGACCAGGATTTTTCCCCTTCAGCTACTTGAAGTTCCATGAATACTGGATCTTCAAACAAGATCAAGATTCTGAAAGTTGACTGCAGAGAAAGAGAGAAAGAAACGCATCATCAGCACAGAAAGCGACCACATGCACATGCGCATTCAAGATTCCCTAATACTTCATTTTTCAGGACTTTTCATCACGAATTCATATTTTCCTTGACGAAAGGAGGATTGAATCCGATTCAGGAAAGGAGAACCAGACATGATATTCGAAGCGGAAGCAGACATATTGGAACCACAGCCAGACACATTGGAACCAGACGTTTGGATGCATAGGATAGGATTCGGATTAGGATTGGATAGTAGTCAGCTCACTTAACTGATGAATGCAGTCACCTGGCCGAATGCAATAGTAGGAGATAGCCAATAAGGGACGAGTGGCCGACGCCAATACGGAATAAGAGATGAGCGTCACCACTAAAAAGAGGAACACTATTTTTTGTTTCGACGAGGGCTCAACATGCAGAACCTGATGGATCCACCCATCCACCCCCCAAGTGGAGATAGTGAACATGACAGAGACAGCTTGATGTAATGTTCTTGGAACCTTATGGCTTCACCCACATACTCACGCATATCCATGACGATGATGTTAGTCGATTCGGATTGGACCCACGACTTCCCCTTCATGCATATTCACACTGCTCATGCACAACATTAAATGAGGAAAGCTCTCCAGGTTCAGCGTGAAGTGCTTCATACTCATGCACAGGTCCAGAGATGTCTTCTCCCAAAGGCCCAACGCGCCAGCTATGTCAGATGTTCTTTCCACTTAACGAAGATTGATCGGCGTTTAACAACAAGTACATTCGAAACAGCATTTGCGATTGATTCAAGTATGAGTTCTTGAGATGTTGTGGAGTTTGTAAGCAATCTGAAACAGCATTTTGAATTCATTCGGGTACGACTTCTTGTTTGTTTGCTTGTTTGATTGAGATTGATGCTGTGTTTGAAATTCGTTTCTTTGCAAATTCTTGTTGTCTTTGTAAATTGTCAATTCTTTCTACCATTTGCTAGATACGTTCGCTGTACACGAGTACCATTTAGGTTCATTTCCATTTCTAGTCATTCATTCATTCATTCACTTACCTAGCAAGAGGTCGTTCGCAGGACTTAATTGTTGCACTTCCCTAGTGATGAGACTATATATTCGTCTTTGCATGCTGGATACTAATCAATGGCACACTTTCAATGATAATCGGGCGTGATGACAGCTTCATCTATCTCCTTAGTAAGTATCTCCTTAGTAAGTATCCACTTACGATTTTCGTCACACATCTAGTATTATCGGTTCTAGTAACTGGCGTTTCTTTTTCGATCAGAAACTGCCCACGCCGCAAAGCCACATAGGTAGTCGTGAAATAAGGTGTTCTTGCGCTAGCTATAACTCTACTCTGCCATTATAACGTTTGAAGGGGCACACTTTTTCACTTTCTCCAACTAATTCATAAACATGCGTCCAAATCGCCCATTTGGATGTGGTCAGAGTGCGCCTGCCCGTGCCCTGCATCGCATCCCTTCTTGACCTCTCCTGTTTGCTTAAGCCAACGACACGCTTCTGACTTCGTGCAGCACTCCAGTGTAGTATCTACTGGATGAGCAATTTTCTTTGCAAAATTCGGATTTCACTCAGATTCGGATTCTACTCCAGTTTCAGCCTTGCAGAGTTATGAAGTGAGGTCGATCTTCCACCTTTGTTTAGGTGCCTTAAGTACCCAAAAACAGAAGCACGTTGCTCCTACCATCCATCTAAATTACCTTTGGCAAATCTAGTAGATACAAGTAGACCACATACTACTAGTACTTGATGGTGAAAAGTATTGCTCTGCCTCTCTACTCTGGCTTCTGTATATTGCATGAAGGGAGAAGCCTAAGATTCAGAGGGAAAACGAACCGGCTGTCTTACTTATGTGCTTTGAGCGTCGCTGGGCCTATATCTCGCGTCGCTTCTATATACTCTGGCTTCTATATAATTCGGGAAGAAACTAACATGCATCGACACAGCTTCCTTTGACTTTGTTCTTCATGTGATTCATAAACATGCGTTGAGCTTCTCCTGTGTAAACTGGTGGACGAAACTAATCGAGCGGTTCTCTGCGCAAGTATACGACTCTTTCTTGTTCCAATTCCGATATCCGTTCCAGAGATCGGCCACTGGGTCGCCTTGAGGACAAGAAGAAATCACTCCAACACCACCCTCAACCTGTCCAGAACCGTCATTGCTTCATCCAAAGCGGCGCCTGTTGGAAGACACGGAAACGTAGCTCTTCCGATTCGAAGTTCGCTGATGTGGGCCTGAAAATTCCATATTTTTGCAGAGGAGTCTTGCCAAGCAAAGGCAGCATTCTTCCACCACACTAGACGCTTTTTTATGTCCTTTCCTTTGCCGGTAACATCTTGTTCAAGATCTTCGGCTGTGGTACGTAACTTCCGCAAATTGTGAAGGAGATGTCTCCACCCCGTCGATGTCTCCTGCAAAGGGCCGCCGACGTTGATTGTTAATCGTGCAATTTTGTGGCTGGGAGGCTGTGAGGACTTTAGGTTGGCTGTGGCTGCATTGGCTCGAAGCGGCTGTTGCTGTTCGAAAGGAGGAACCGGCGTGTAATTCGTGTGAGCGTGAGGCTGACCCATCCCAGCTCCTAATCTCGCATGTGCAGACGAAGTTCTTATCGGAGCACCTTGTGTTGTTGTAGCAAGCCCGGCTGTAGCTGCAAACCCAAAGCAGGGGCTCGAAGGCGTGCCCATATTACAAGGGCCGAAACCTCCAAAATTCATGGAAGATAGAGTCTTTGACGTTGCTACGACTGAGCCGAAGCCGTTTGATGTTGATCCAAATCCTGATGAGAATCGAAGTTGTTGATGCTGAAAGTGTCCAAAGCCTCCAAATCCACCAAAGCCAAAGGCGCCTCCAGCTCCAGCTGCAACGGACGTCGAGGAAGATGTTGCCATACCAGGAACTGACACGTGATTATCAGGTGTACAGCTCGCGGATGTTGGCGTTGGAATAGGTCGAACTATTTCTTGACGTAGTTGGCCTGAAGATGTTGCGCAACTGGTCAACACAGGCGGCGCCTTGGTACCCTCAAGCTCAATCTCCTCTGTCACCAGGATAAAGCAATGGACCTTCAGGCAAGGCTCTCCACCGTACAGCGTGCTGTCCTCCTGCTGCAAGCCCATGAGGATGCCACAAAAGTCATAGTACACGCCTTTGAGCAATTGCTGTCCAGCATGTAAAAGTAAAGCACGTTGCTCGCTATCTTGCTGCTTTTCTTCGCAATCGGACAAAAATCCTAGATTACGCCAAAATCGTTTCCGCGCTCTTGCCGAAACATCGCTGGGAAGAACGTTGCCGAGACTTTGTCTTGTCTTTGTGTCCATGTTTTTCATGGTAGATCCCTGTTGTAGTTGGCCTGGTTCTTCATTATACTCGACAATGCGGCTGTGTCTCGTCGGATAGAATGTCGGAAAGCCATCTGCGCCGTAACGCTTAGTAAGCGAAACGCGTAACCGCATACCAACTACATCTCCGTCTTCTGCTAGCGCTTCTGGTGACGATGCACGAAGTATTACTCTGCCAAGGAAGGCGGTGCTGTTGTCTTCTTCAAAATCCCTACAACTATTATTAGAACTAATAGAAATCCATCTTCAGAAGCATCTTGGGCGTCCTCTTCCCTTGAAAAACGGGACCAAGATCCCTGCGAAGATGGATTTCTTGTAGCCTTAATACCACGACTCTGTCCACCGTCTTCATGCGCCAGGTGCTGATCTGTCACTACCAGAATCAACCGCTTATCTTCTTCATTGCCATCGTCTTCTATGGCACTTGACGTCCCTGGTTCTTTCATGGTTCCTTGTCGCCCAATCGCTGTGGGATCTCCGCCCGCAAAAAATGCCCGCAGCGGCGCATCGGAAGATGAAACATTGGCGATTGCGGCACTTCCTCCCGAACCTCGTTTTCCTTGTCCTCTAGTACTCTTCGTTTGCTCGTCATTACTGCCTTTCTGATTCCTCGTAAACGTCGACATGATCGCACGGACTACAACTACGTCAAGAAGCGGCACCACACCCGCATTAGGATTGTCGCATTTGGTTTCGGACATGCGTTGTGGACGCGTCGGCGTGAAACCAAGACCAGCTACTTGAGCACAACTGCCACTGCTGATCCTGTTGTAGCCCTCGACGCCGATATCGGTGAAGCCTGTTGAGTTCCAAAATAGCTGAAAGCGAAGAGGATTCTCTACTTCTGCAGTGACAGCGTCTAGCCCTATGATATCCCACCAGGTCTCGCGTTCGGCAGACCCGGTAAGACGTGCACACTGCAGGTCCAAAGCGGTACCTTCTTCGATCCGGGATAGAAGCACAGGGCTCATGACCTCAACACGGATCAGGTAAAAGCCATCTGATAAGAAAAGCAAGGACTTGTTTGATGTTCCTGACTGCAGCTCTTGGTGTTGATGTTGGTTTTCTCTTGCTGATCCATTCCTTTCCCTTTGTTCTCGCTCCTTCATCACGACATCTTTTCCGACGATGTGTGAGCGCGCGTGAGGCCCACAGGAAACGAAGTTCTTCGACCAATTCGAGTCAGACGCTGAGCATGAACTCGCAGAAAGACCAAAGCCGAAGCCGGGTCCTGCTGCTCCTTGACCTCGTCCAAATCCAAGAATACAACTCGCTGCACCGAAGGAACTCGCGCGCCCATCTTTCCCAAGTAACACTGCAGATGAATGCGGAGGCTCATCTTCATCATCAGACGACTCATCTTCGATTGGATCCGCTTCGGGCCGCTCGATGTAGTGCGCCTTTAGTCTAACATGAAACGGCTCGGCGTCCTCAGCTAAATAGTGTCGTTTGATGACCTTCCCAGGTGTGGACGCTATGTTTGTCGTGCTGTTCTTATCTCCATGCTTTGCTTTCGTGGTTAGGGAGGTACTAGGGTCACTGCCACTGGGAGCCAGAACACAGTCCCTACTCGTAGCAGTGGGGGCATGGTCGGCTGCAAACCGGCCACAAAGGACGCTCCATCGCCTAAGATGTTCATCGAGTATGCTTCTCTGTGTCACTTCTTCCAGCAGTTGACGCAGCGCTGAAATCTGCCGCGGGCGTTCTTCATGCATTTCATCGCGGAAACGTTTGAAGAGCCAGTCCACTGGCGTATGTCCTGGGGACGAGCAACGCCTAGCAACGTCCTCCAGACGGGGCATGAAAAATTCCGTCTGGAGACGAAACCAGTGGCCGTCCGACAGAGTCGCGAAATACGGATGGAGAATCAGAAGACTGCTCGTCATGTCCGTCGTGTAGCTGCTCTTCTTCGATGGCCAGGAGTTTTCGACTCCTGATTTTAGCACCAATTCCCGCGCAACACGCAAGCACAGTCGTTTGAAGAGTAGCCAGCTGTGGCAAGAGCTCTTTTTGTCGGAGTGGATGTGGCTGTCAACAGGCGGAGCTAGAAAGGGGAACGTAGAAGAACTAAAAGCACTACTTGCGGTCGTTCTCAGTGCGCTTGTCGTGCCAAACCCAAACGGCCCTTGAGGTGCTGCCGTGCTGCTTCGTGCCGCTGATGCTTGTTCACCCTTCTCCGACATCAGTGAAAGGCGTAGCTCGCTCCACCAAGCGTCAAAAGCTTGCGCTTCGCGGCGACCCTTCTTGGCATTTTGCAGCCACTCTTTTGGTCGTCGTCTCAATTGTAGAAAGAGCGCCATGAATTTTTCTCGTTGACGTTGAACAAGAACCTCCAAAGGCAACGTCTTGGCGTCGTCTTCTTGTAGTGCAGCAACTTTTTTCTTCGGCTCCTGCTTTACCACGGAAGAAGACGAAGCTGATGACGTCAAGGATGAGGACCCAACTTTCTTTGGAACTACCTCTAGACGTCTTGGTGGTACGAAAGGCTTCGCCTTCTTCCTTGCAGGTGGGCCTTGGCCCTTCTGAGCATGAGCTGGCTGAGCTCCTATAGTTTTGGTCTTGGTATTGCTCCCGCCTACGTGCACTTGTTGTCCTGGAGGTACAACTGTGCCAACATCATCATCCTCGTGTTCATTCTTGGTTCTCGGTCGCTTCAGTGTTGTCATCAGAGAGCTTGCTGCCATCGTTGCACTAGCCTTTTTCGTTCCCTCTCCAGAATTATCAACCTCCTCATCTGAGGAATCTGCAAAGATGCGTGCCAGTCTCGCTTGGGCTGCTGCATCAGACACAACACCCTGGCTGATAGCATTTTCTTTTATTGTTGCACCCCTTTTGAAGAAGATCTGTTTATCACCAGCAGCAGTCGAAAAGGACGAAACCGCTGGCAAGCGTCCCCCTGCTGGTCCGAGAAGACTGTTTTGTTGAGTAAGAAGGCTGCCCCCCAGCACAGACGTTTCTTGCGGAGCACCAGTCGTGGCAGTAGGCGTTTCACTTCTTCGCATTGCACTAGTAGCGCCACTACCTGTGGTAGCGGTAACAAGACCACCTGCGACTGACAGTGACGCAACAAGCGCATTCTTGGCATTCGTGTTAACGGCACCAGGAGCAGCATCATCATCGTCATCGTCGAATATGCGTGCAAGGCGCTCTCGATCCCCGCTTGAGAGACTGGGAATGCTAGAACCTAGTCCCCTGGTGGAGGCTGACAAGGCCTTACCGTTCGCTGTAAGGAAACTTGTCATTGTCGTGATGATATGTTACAGCGTGTCGTGGGTCAGGCGTTAGGTACAAAAAATGATGCCCTTTTTCTCTGGCGTCTCGTCTCTGAAAACCGGAAATGAGACCTGTAGTTGTTCATGTGATTGACATTTCCCACGTCCCACGGTGCATACAGTGAAGTGACTACAATGCTGCATGAGAGGAAGACGGATTGATGAAAATTGATAATCCTAATTAATAGAAGATGAATAGGGAAAATCCAATTGGATCAGCAGACCGAAATACGACTACGATTAATTGATTGACATCCCGAGTAATTCTCCTTGTAACCAACATGCGACTACGAATAACCGACTACTTCTAAGTACCAAAAAAACCAAGTAAATACCATTCAACAAAACCAAGAGTCACCTTCTTGGTCGTGCGAAGCTTTCACCAGAAATATCGCTTTTTCCAAAATCTCGAGTTTTCGAGTGCAAACTTCTGCACAAGAGGCTTTGAAAATAGTGACGAATGCTTCCCCTACAAGCGTATCATGTCAGGGATGATCATGAAAGAACTCGAAACAATGCCGTCTGCTTTGTCGTGGGTCGCAAGATCTAGCACCTGTGAAAGTGTGAAAGCGTCTATTTCTCGTCCGCAAATATTAGTAGGCAGCACAACGGAAGTCGTTGAATCGTAATCCCCACCTGTAGTTGAGACATAACGATATTGCGAGGGAACCTTCCAGCTTCTAAAAACAGCATAAAAATGTATTTCAAAAGATACGACGAAGAAAAACAAAAGATTACCTGTCAAAGGTATTCGTTTGAGTCGAGCTTCCAGCTCAACTTTCTTCGGCAGTTAGTGGCTACGACATTGCATTCTTCAGCGCATCCCTGACCCCTTTCGCTTTCCTACTGGAAAACCAGTCAAGGATAGTAGTGAAGAATGCAATTATGTGGTAACCCTTAATAGAGTCTGCTGAAACTGATCGGGGAGAGCGGGACTATTTCTTGTTTCCCTTTACTCTGACGACATTTGCTTTTTTTGATCGTGGATGTTCATTAACTTTCTCTATTTCAGGTTGTTCATGGAGTCGTGTAGCAACTGTTTCTACTGTTCTATACACAAGAAGCTACAGCAAAAAAAATAGGGAAAGGCATGAGTTCATGTCGAGTCATGTGGAGTCCATTTTTGATTGTTCGTGATTTGCAGTTTTGCATATGGCTCGAACGCCAACAAACGACGCACAGCCATAAGCACTTTTTCGGTGTTCTCATCATTCTCCTCTCTCTCTCTCTGGCTCTCTTTCTCTCTCTAACTCTTTTTCTCATAGTCTCTTCGACGGACGACGATTTGCCCATGCTCAAGTTATCTGCGACCGTCTCCAGTGTCAGCCTACGATTACGGCGAGATTGTAGAGTCCTCAAACTGTCCTAATGATGCAGCTTTCTTTCAGTACGCGAACTCCTTCCACGATAGGTCATGTGGTTTTCATATTTCCAACGTTCCTCACAAACTGTTGTTCATGTTGTTCATTCTTCATAGAACCAAGAGCCCACTCAAAGAACCAGCTGGTAAACCAGGTCCACAACCTCTGTTATTCTTCTACTTCTTCTCCAATACTCGAACTCGTATTGCTATTGTCTGTGGGAAAAAATAATTTGAACTCTTACTTCGCATGATTTTCTAATATCGTCCATCGTCGATTGGAATTTGGAAAAGAATAAACTGTAGTCTAGTACACACACCAGTTCTTCATTGGAAAAGAATAAACTGTAGTCTAGTGCCCCTCTTCATCTTCTATGCAAACCTCTACAACAGCTTCATCTTCACTTCTTGAATCACGATAGACATGACCTCCCCTGATGATGTAATATGAACCTCCACTTCAAGCCCTCCCCGCCCAGTAGCATGAAAATCAAACTATGCTATGTACAGGCCATTTTCTCCAATATCTTCTCTAGTTGGCCTTCATCTAGATGGCTTATTTACAAGCCATTTTCTCCAGTATCTTCTCTAGTTTGCCCTCCAGACCTGCCATCCGAATGATAAGCACTCGCTGATTCTCCAGACTCTGATCCGCCTTCTCTAGAGCACTCGTCCCCTCACCGCCTGTGCAGCCGCAGGGCATTAGAAGTGGTGTACAAAGTCAAAAGAAAATGCGTTGCTAAGAAACTTTTGCGTGTGTTGTTAAGGAATTATTAGGAGTTGTACTGGAACGACAAGGCTAAGTTGATCAGTACAAGAGATGCAGAAAATGACTGAGAATCACTATCACACTGATGATCTTTCTACTCATACTCCGCATGACGAGCAAGCCGAAAGTAGTCATTCACTTGCGCCTCTTTCACCTGAAAGTATTAAGACTCTTCACTGTCAGCTGTCTACCAGCTATCTAAAACCTGTAGTAAGACTTTACTAGGGCCTAGGGTCTAGTCTGGTCTTGTATACGGACTAGTCTACACTATTGCAGAAGAAAAGATTGATAGGCGTTCAGTCTAGTCTACACTAAGGAGCGCGAGTCTAGTCTAGTCTAGCGATAGGCGTTCAGTCTAGTCTAGTCCACACTGCAAGGGTCTAGGGTTCAACCAGCACAGAGCATAACTTGATTTTCAATTTTTCGACCACTGTTTCCGATAGAGAGGAATCGAACCCGAACCCTGGGTAGAGCTTGAAGCCCATGACTGCAATGCCGCAGATTAATCTTAGCGCTCTCCGTACTGAGCACAAGCATTTCCCTGTGATTCTTCCTTCCCCATACTACTTTTTCAAAGATCACGCACGCAGGGTCTTTCCCTCCGATACTTCCCCATACTACTTTTCAGAGGTCACGCAGTCAAAGTCAAAGATGAATTAGCTACTACAGCCTTAATAATCGGAATTCCCGCAATTCTCGGACTTCTCCGAGATTGACATAGCTCACACGGTGAACCGTGGTCTTGAAAAAAGTCGAGTGTCGGTGTTAGAGGAGTGAGGTCCTCTAGTCGATATGGAGTGTTTGCGACACATACGTCCGTTGTTGTTTGAACATGATCGATTCAAATGCGTTTCCTAAGAAAAACAAAACTAGGATTTGCACAAAGACGCCCCACAGATCATCAGTCATTCATTCATTTAGACCTGTTTGGGGTTCAAATGCGTAGTTTCCTAAAAAAAAGACTAGGCAGACGAGCCAAACACCTACAGATCAAATCATACATAGTAAAAATAAATGGTTGTAACCCAGAAGATGTATGTATCATCATAACTATACTCCACCTCTGAGGCGCGCAATCGGAGCGTTTCTCTGCCGTAGGAGACAAACATGGTCCACAAGGACGTGACATCGAACACCATCACCTGTTCCTCTTCCACAGTGGCTCTGCGACGAAAGAAAATCTCGCAACACACCACCGATATATGCACTAGGAAAAGTCCGAAGACTAGGTCCGTTAGAGCGATTTTTCGGAGCATTCTGAATCTTGTCGTCAAAGTAGGAAAGAAGAAGATAAGAGATAAGATAAGATAAGATAAGATAAGATAAGATAAGATAAGATAAGATAAGATAAGATAAGATAAGATAAGATAAGATAAGCTAAGATAAGATAAGATAAGATAAGATTTGGCTCACTCAAAACGAAGAAGCGAGCGTTCGGGGCCATTGAAGTGCCCAAGAGCTAGATCCTCCAAGTGAAGAAGATAGGCTAACGCTGTTAGAGCGTTCTTTACTATGACGAGGAAGGTTCAATAAGGTCGTATATGACGAGGAAGGCTCCGGGTGTTGTAAGTGGTTCACATTGCTGGAATAAAGAAGGAGATGTTATAGTGATAGACTTCTAGGTTGTAGTTGTAGCGAGAGCCAGTAGGCTTCGCAAAATGATCATATGATACAAGTTGTAAACACAATACCCTTGGGCCTAGTAAGTACCTCGGATATCATCTCATACAGGTAGTTGTGACCATACTTACACAATGATAACCAGCACAATCACTTTTTTATCTTTTAGAAGACACTCACACGAATAAAGTTGCGACAACTACCTAGGAAAAAAGGATAACGAAGACACACGAATAAAATCGATGGAGCCATCCTAACTAGGAAAAACCAAAAAGCAATGCTCGAGGTAAAGACTATAAATAACGAAGACACACGAATAAACACAAAACAATAAGAACAAGCACCATCATGAACATGATCTTCACCAGTGTCTGATCACCAGTTTCCACGTGCACATACTTATACCTTACTTTAAAATATCCTGGATCTGACACCCCTATAAATTATTTTAAATGTAGACATCCACAGCATAAAACCAGCAACCATCGAGTCTGCGTAGCTGCTACCTTCTCCTTGGCAGCTAAACGCTCTGATTCCAGCACGTTGATCCTCATATCCATGAGGGCGTCGAACTGTGGAGCCTCCAACTCTATCATCTCTAAACGCATATTCGAGAGAAAATTGGCCAATTCGCTGCTTTCGGCTTCAAAGGTTAGAGCTAGCAAGGTAGAAGCGGGGATCAGTCTAGAAGCCACCTATCAGCGGGAATCAGCTAGCAAGGAAGAAGCAGGGATCAGTCTAGAAGCCAACTATCAGCGGGAATCAGCTAGCAAGGCAGAAGCCGGGATCAGTCTAGAAGCCAACTATCAGCGGGGATCAGCTAGCAAGGTAGAAGCGGGAAGGGGATAAGTCTGTGTCGAAGAGGAAGGGGGATAAGCCTGTGTCGACGAAGAAAGGGGATAAGTCTGTATGGAAGAAGACAGGATGAGTCTGATGTTCCTTTCTGGTATTTTTCTTTGTGATGAGTGGAAACAGCTTGTTCCTTCGAACATCAATTACAACTACGTAGAGCAAGAGCAATAAACGGTTTCAGATGTTGTAGACGTATGTACATGTAGGATACTTCGAAACGCACATAATTATTGATGTGAAAAGTAGAACTTTCTTCGTCTGGTGTACATAAGGGATAGATGACGTAGTTGTTCTGAGATGTACAACTACAAGGTAACTTCAAACTGAAACTTAGCAAGGATAGGAGTAACCAAAAAACCAAAATTCCTCATAATGCCAGTTGATCTCGAGCACTCTGGACTCGGTGACCTCTTGCTTCTAGGTCCCGCCACTTCTTGCGTGCAGCTTTTGCTGTGCGCAGCTCATCCTCAATGTCCTCCATATCACGAGAGAGAATGAAAAGAAGAGGAAAAAGTGGAAGGAAAGTACTTTCAACCCTATAAGTGCTGCCATCTTTACCACCACTATTTGTTTCATCTTTACCATCCTATACATAGCCCATCTATCTTCATATCTTTCTGCTCACTGTTCCAGTAGGTATTGAGCCATTGCTCGGGTAAACTCTGCTCAGCAAGCGGCTCCACCGGGTCGTGGACGGACTGAGATTCGAAAATGTCAGGTTTTTTTGTTCATAGATTTTCAGAAGATAGACTTTTGTTATAAAGAAAGGAGGTTAAGGTAGCTATCGATCAAAACAAGTAGTACTAGTAACTACCCGATAATTACAAACGATGTGCAACATGATTTGAAGAATGTTGACTAGACCAGAACTTCACACTTCCACATGATGTGAGAGCATTCAACCGGTCTAAACAAATACTCTTTGGCCTTCGTCTTCAGTGTTCAAAATGTTTTCTAGTGGTTGTACAACAATATTTTTTCATCAGTCAGTGTGGAAAATATCCCATAGTACCGGTCCATCCCTATGCAAGCGATCCAGGATCGGAGGCCTTTGTTCTTTTGAGGAGACTGCACTGACTCGATGAGGCGGATCTCCGTTTTCTTCGGGATTTTGATTCTTCAGTTCTCTTTTTAGAGCTCACCATAATCCAACGCAAGACTCATACATCATGAGGCTGCTTCCCCCTGCCTTATGGAATAAGTAGCTCCAAGATGCATGCTTCCGCAGATGGATTTTTAGGGCGGTAATGTAATCCATAGTTGCGAGGTCAATTACAGGTAAGCCTTAATTTTTGAAGATCCTTGTTACCGTCCTTTGCTTGCCTTTCCCGTTGTCGCGCCTGAGCATTGCGCATAATAGCAGTGGCAAATGCGCCAGGCCCTGAGATCGTCTTTTAGAAAGAAGATAGAGAGAAGATGAAAACGCTTGCACTGGCACTGCTTTCATTTCTTTCTGCGCTTTAGTGCAACTCAGCATGCGACCCCTCTACTCGTCTTGTCTCCACGAGACCACGAGCTGACATAGCAATACTGACTCTGACTCTGACATATGTAAATGCATAATTTTTCACTTCCCGTCCCACAGAAACTGCTGCTTCTTGTTGTTGTCCCACAGAAGCTTTCTTCGCCTCTTCTTGTTGTCCTGATACATCTTGTGGAAGGTCGACTATAGACACGACTTCATGCGTCTTCGTGATAGCCAATTCTCGATGGGCGCGATCCCTGACCGGATCAAACAACTTTTGGGTCGAAACTTGAGCTTGACTCAACGTTTTTTGCAGTACAGCGTCTGCCGTGAAGCCGAAGGAGGTCAACAAAAAAAAGACGAAAATTAGACAAGAAAAGGAGAGCAGCGATTGTCATTTCTTTGGTATAGAAAATCAAAATCCCATAGTTCAGGGTTAATGCGCTTGCGGGTTAAGTCATCTGCCCTTGAGAGTTCGTTTCCACAACAAAGAGTAGACTCAACATTCTCACTGACTCGAAAACACATATTTCATATTCATTTTTTCCTTGTTTCACATACGCATAAACCAAGCAAACCCGCCATAAGAAAAAGAGTCTCATCTTCTTGACGTCGTGGGAACGGTCTTCACCCAATTCTGCCCTATGTAGAGTCGTACTCGTACACCTCTTCAACCACAGAGAGCGGATCACTAGACGACATGACTCAACATGCAGAAGCAAAAACGCAGAAGTCTAGAGGACAAGGACCTGGCTCCATACTATTTGTTCTACTCTCTGCTACTGATTCATCCGTGCGTTTTTAAAACTCCTCCATGCTTGTTGTCCTTCTGGTTGTCTACTACCATCGTCTGCGAGCAGAGGTAGCTGTTGTAGTACTACCTCCACCTCCTTCTCCTGCTGAGTAGTTCTTGTTGTTTTACATTAGCGGAGTCATGACAACTTCACCTACTCCACTCTCAAAATTTAAGTTTGCACCTGTATCTACATCTCTTGATGTCTGTTCTTTGAATATGGATGGATTAGGATAGGACAGGAATTGGCTCGCCGTCCGCAGGGTGACCTGTACCGTCCTCAGAGCGAACATGTGCAGCCAGAGAAGGACTACCAACGATAAATCTACCTCAATTACAATTTTTTTGTCTGATTTTTCTTAAAACAACTGGATGTGGATTTTCTCCTGAATTTCTCTCATCTGTCTCTCTCCTCTCGCAAGGATGAGAATCTCTCGCCGCCATGATGCAGGTGGGTCCACCCATCGCAACCTATGTATCGAATTTGCCCGTCTATCAACAAACAGCAGCGAAACTTTGCTCTATCAGAGTGAGCTTTCGTTTTCGTAATACTCTTACATTCAGCAAACATTGTGCTGCCACTAGACATCAGTTTGACAGTCAACCTTTGACTTTCACGTCTACTGGTGGCGAGATTGACTTCACATGAGCCTAGGATAGGATAGGATTTGACTCACCTTCCACATCACGGTAAGCCTACTTGCGTCATCTTATGTCATCTTAAGCAGCATGACCTATGACTGTGTGGTGCCAGTTGAGCTATGGTGCCAGTTGAGCTATGGTGCCAGTATCAGTTGAAGAACGTCTACTGGATGTCGGTGAAATTGGCTATATCATTGCTATCTACAACAATATCTACAGGACCTAGGCGCGTGAAAGAACTAGCGTCTCATCTATCAACGTCTCATCTATCAACGTCTCATCTATCAACGTCTCATCTATCAACGTCTCATCTATCAATTTCGGACATCATAGTCCTGTTAGACTTTCTTGTGAAAATTTGAAACTTGAACCTCTACAACTTGTGAAAATATGCTGTAGTTTGAATGGATAAGCCTAAGGGTAGAGGGAAAACTGACATGTTTTACTTTAGTGCTTCAGGCGTCGCTGGGCCAACCAATGAGAGCAACTTGTGAAAATATGAACATATACGAACAAGAGTGGAAATATTTTCAGGACCGCAGGTGTGTATAATTGTGGAGAAAAACCCGAAGTTCTCTTCTACGAAGCGTTTTGAAAAAATCTCTTGGAAAATTCAAGAGTTCTCGATCATATCAACGTAGAAATAATTAGTTTCAGTCCTGGGGGAAAATACTTTAAGTGTTGATCATGATCACGAGATACCCGATTCACGAGGACCACGGGGGGTACTATGCTTATTGACTTATCATTTACACGTTGTTCTTGATATTGACATCATAGATTCAGGTTCTTGACATCACTAGTGTCCTTCGTTTTTAAAAAAGTTTCTAACCGCTTAGAACAGATGATAGGTTCCTCCTTCCATGGGTAGCAGTAGAGTGCCAATAATAGTCTGGTGAAAATCTAAGGACTACAACATGAATCGTCCGTTCTCTAGAGACGTACCTATCTTCACAGGTGCGTGGAAAATCCCTCTGTTGCAATGAGGGCCACGTTGATGAAACTCATCAAGAACGTACAGATATACAACGAGAGCAACAGAAAGCTTATAGATAATGTAACAACATTAACGCGATATGCAACGAGGGCAACAGAAAATGTAACAACATTAACATGAGATGACAGGAGAAGTTATCAGAGCCCCCTGTTTTGGAAACGATTTTATCGATCCCCTTTTGGAAACGAAGTTATCAGAACCCCTGCAGTAAGTGAATAGAGATGTTAAGCTTGCAATCCTCATTCTCGAGTCCTCTTCCACCACCACTTTCCTTCCGAGTGAAAAGTGCTATCCTGGCAGAGGCTTGCACGTTAGAGCTGCCGCGTATGCATACCTGAGAACATCCTTGGCTTCGTTTTCACGTCGAAAAAGGAGAACCTGCTCCAAGGATGATAATACTTCTAAGGAGACATCATTCATCATGCTTTCGAAGTACCAGTACATACTAGCCGTAAAAAAGTGCACCTCTTTTACGGAAACGTGCACCCGTTCTGCTGTACGATGACTTTAGCGGCTGCCGCCCCGGCAGTAGTGCACTGTTCGACGCTGCACCCCTGCACCAGCTTGGCCAGGAAACCACCAACGTACGCGTCCCCAGCTCCATTCGTATCCACAATCTCCTACAAGTTAGAGGCTATTATATCATAGAGGCTATCTCTTTCTTTCAACAAGTTGTAGTATTAGTGGTGTACTCATTCTCGCGGTCCAAGTGCTAAACTAAATCAATTGGAAGATATTCTGCTCATCTAAGTACAGTCTTTCTCTTTTTCGTAACTTTCTTCAAGGGTAAAATTGGGTACATCACGGCCTTTCCATCCTTTCCAACGACGGTCGCATCCGCACCCTGAGTGATCACGACAGTGCGGGACTTCGACTTCTCAGACGGAAGCATCGACATCTTACATGCGATTTTCTCCACGCTGAGGTTAGACTGTGGCTGAGGACGATTGTAGTAATATTAGCTGCAAAAGTTCCAGTGCAGCCCTGGCTAGAAAAAGAAGAAACGAAAGAGTCATATTAGCAATACTAGTTGTAGCATTGGTAGCTTACCGAAATTCTTTATCTTCGCGAGAGATAGGAGCAGTAGTGCTAGTCAACTTCAAGTCTGCTTTCACTTTGAACACTTCCGAAAATGAAGACGCTTTTTGGTAGGGTAAGCTACGAGTATTAGTGGTGCCACTAGCTGTCGTAATAAACAGGAGTCAACGTATTCGAGAGGCACAATAGACTCTAGTCAGGCTCAGGCATTCGAGAGAGCTTTATGGTAATAAGTGGCATCCCCCTCTTAGGTGAGATACTTCTCAAAATGCTCGATAAAAACAAGCCTTAATGAGTCCTTCACCCCAGCCGCTCACCTTTGCAAACGTAGCAGCCTCAGTCTCATTACCAAACAGGTAGTCGACAGGGATTAGAGAGCGGGGAATACATTCTCACTCAAGTCTCTGATTACAATTACGTGTCGGTGCCTGTAGATGAAATTATAACCTGATCATTCCTGGATCAATTATTATCAATACTATATGAGAAAATAAACCAAAGCACACTGTAGATTAAGTAATAATGTCATAACTTCGGGAAAGGGTTAGTAGGGAGTAGATTGATAATCTCATGCTGAGTGTAGGAGTAAATGAAGCCCCAGTTTCAAGTTGAGTAGGAGTAGGATCGATTTCAAGTTAAGCTTTTTCACATCATAACTTCGGGATCAATTTCGAGACGACTTCCCAGAATGGTGGCACTTCCATGATGAAGGGGGCCGAAAGGTTCAAGCAGTAGAGTTTGTTGTTGGCCAGGCAGTGGGCTGCGGCATCGTACATGGCATCGGAGCAGACGGTAATGAAAAAGCCAGCCGAATATTAGGGGTTGAAAGTTGATCGATCTAGGTCTCATATCTATGACTTTCTTACTTGAAAAGGTCATAAACGTGCACACAGGGAGCAGGTCAACTTCCAACCCTTAAGAATAGACCAAAGACGCGGTCTCGAGCACGCCGTAGTTGGCTTTCAAATGCTCGTACTTGTAGTTATTCGCGGCACTCAGGTTAGCCACCAAAGATCGGTTGTTGCCGGTGATCAGATTAGACAAAACTGGGAGATAAAGGAGAGGAGAAGCAGGTTGAGATGAAATGAGATGAATTGTAGAGAACATTTCTCTTCTTAAGTGATGAAGAAAAATGTTAGGAGCCTTAATCAAAGTAGCACAAGTGCCAGTCGGGGTAGCAGCGTCTTCCAAGTAGGTGGCGTTCACGCCTTCGGATTTGCACACTGCTTTCATCTTCTCGGAGTAAGCGTCGTTACCGACGCAGCCCATGGAAGTTAGACCGGTGCTAACGACCCCATTGTGAGTATATTGATTGTTGACCCGCTTCTAGATACTCGTAGGCAGCTATTATACATACTGCTGATCTCCTCGACATAGCAAAAGACCCCGCTCTATGTAGATTAAAGAGCGCTATTTATTACATGATACTCTAAACGTAATATGAAACACAAAATGTGAGGGCTCTACATGGTAAATCCATGACAGTCACATTGAAGGTAAGAATAAACCAAACAACATTATGAACCGATCAACCATCTCATTCCATAAAGCTACGAATAAATCAACATGGTGATGAAAAACAACTAATTGTAATTGTGAGTTTAAATGATCTGGCAGACCTTACATACCTTAGGCAAAAAGATATCATCAACATGATTTCAATGTGAATGGACATGATCTCAAACCTGGAGCTGAAACTAACCATAAATAAGAAGCGAAGGAGAGATCTGTCTTCTTCTCCTTCTTGAGGAACCACTGCGCGACACGGATCGAGTTCTGAGTGGCCCCACCAGGAATATATTGCGTACCAGCTTGCTTGTCCAACGTTTCGAACCTTGATTATATTTTGGTCTTAGATGAATGTTGGTTGTGAAAAGGTACTAAGAATCTAAGAATATGATCCAAGCAACGTTGACTATATTTTGGTGTCAGTTGGTAGTATGAACTAGATGCAACCTGATCCTGATCTTCGCGGTATCAGTTGTCTACTATTTTCATCACTGGGAACTACAAACAGACATGCAGCACTATGTCTCAGAAGTGTGGAGCAATCAGCATACCCCTAGAGAACCAGGGTCTGGTCAACGACCAAGGGCAATGCTATGAAAGACTTCATCATGCGTGTGCCTAGCAATCTAGAGATCGATACTGTGTTGGCTCATACAAAAAAGCTGAGACAACAAGAAGAAGATGTCTAATAGTACAATGGCTTATGCTTATCCTCACAAAGAATCGCATTGTTTGCTTCCAATCCGTACTCGGTTAGCAGCGCTGGATCTTAGAGTAGCACGGTCAACTTAGGTTAGGTTAGGTTAGTTTAGGTTGTGGTTCCTGCACATCTTAACAACACTGCATCTCGTAGTACCCGGTTAACAACACAGTCTGTTATTTGCCCCCTTCTAGTACTTCTTTACACGACGCCCTGGTGTGAGGAGAACAGGATCCCGCAACAAGAATATCGATTTGACCCCTCATGTACGATACGGAACTATCATTCTTGTTGAAGAACGATCTCTATCATACTGTATAAGCATGTAGACCTTAGAATATCAAGAAGCTTAGTGTAATCTCAAAGATGAAGAGTCTCATTCTGAAAAAGACTCATTCTAAAAAAGTTCTCAGAAATAAAAGACGTGTGTTCTTCGCCAGACTTCGCTAGTTGGAATAGCCTGAGATGATCTTTCGATTAGAACAGATGATCTTTCAATTTCAATAGAGTGCGTGGCCATAAGTGTCCACGGTGTTTGACATGTCCAACAACGGGTTGCCCATTCCGAGGATTTTTCCTGTCAATTTTTCAGCCGGCACCTCATGACTCAAGTCCTTGACCACTTCCCAAGCAGGCTTGACATCCTCACGACCAAAATGCCCATAGGCAGCCAACTGCGTGAATTGCGGTCAGTTCTTAGAAAGTGCAGATTGATGACTAACAAATCTGGTCGCGCTGTTGATACAACAATAATCGTGAGGGGAGAAAAACCTACGATGCCCGCAACAACGAGCCTTAAGTTACAAGAGCTGCAGACGGAATTTCTACTGGGAAAGATCTCTCACTAAGAATGGTCTCTCAACAACAACCTGCCTAGTAGTAGTTATGGAAGTAGTAGTAGTAGTAGTAGTAGTGGTAGTAGTGAACGACCCAGTCTTGGGGTACAGTCCAGAAGGAAAAGAGAATGCCTTAAGTTTCAAGTCCAAGTCGCGCTGGATGCAGCCTGGTCGGAAGTCAAAGTTGCGCTTCACGATTTCGCACAGCTGCTCGTCACTGAAACCGAAGCGGGCAGAACCGTAAGTGTCCACGAACATAGATAATGGCTGCACAACGCCGATTGCGTAAGAGACCTTGGGAGAGCTCGTTTTTTAGTATCAAGTACTCTAGTTGCTTAGAAATGAATCTCTAGTCGTTTTTTCTCGTGTAGTTCAACAATGTAGTTCACGAAAGGTATTGTTTACCGCAATCTTTTATGAGATTTCTACCTGAACCAAGGCCCTTGTCGCGAACCCATTCGCAACCAGAGACTTGGCGGCCCAGCGAGCGGCATAAGCGGCAGATCGATCTACCTTGGTGTTGTCCTTTCCAGAGAAAGCACCGCCACCATGCGCACCCCAGCCGCCGTAGGTATCAATAATGATCTTACGTCCCGTCAAACCAGCATCACCGTGAGGTCCACCAATCACGAAGCTGTGTGTTTTCGTACGAGGATTTTGTGATTGGAAGACAAAAGTGGGGCAATCTCAAAAATGTATAATGGTACTTAAAGCAGTCCCTGAGTCGTTGTCTTTCATTTTCAGATGATTTTTCTAGTTCGTTGAAAAGGAAGCGCATCCTGAAGGATGTGTCAAAAATGAAACCTCATCAACTACAAGTACCCACTGTAGTCGTACATTCAATTGAAATCTACGCAGTATTGTTCATGCTGCTCGTAGTCGTACCGTACGGCTTAATCTAAACCTACCAACATGCGAATCCATTTCCAAGAAGAGGTCTAAAATTGAAGAGGTCTAAGAGTACCGCCCACTAGGATTGATGTGGAAGATGGTGTCTGCGTCGATCAGGCTTTCTGGCACTGTGGGATTAATCACGTACTCCATCAGGTCCTTGCGGATCTTCTCGTTATCTACATCCTCACTATGCTGGGTAGAGATCAAAATAGGTCTTAGAGGAGCTGAAAGTGTACGTCCTCGCTATGTTGGGTCGAGATCAAAATAGTTCTCAGAGGAGGTGAAAGTGCACTATTTTCAACTATTTCAAATAAGGAACTTTGAGCATAAAGAGGAGGTAAAACTCTTTGGTTGTTGTAGCTATCGAAGCAAGTTACACCTAGATAGAACAACTAGTATTGGTCTGTTAATTATCGAAGTTACATCTAGTTATGACTTGTAAGTTGCACTATCTAGTAGCTATTGGTTAACTCTAGGTAGAAGATTAGTAGCTATTGGTTAACTCTAGTAGCTATTGGTTAACTCATTTGTAGTTCCACCTAGGTAGAAGAGGAGATCGTAACCTTTATTGCACATTCAATGACTATACTAGACCATCATTCGTAAGGTATGCACGCGTTGCACGATCATGGACCCCGTCTTCGGACACTTCTTGTACTCAGCCGTCACTTGGGTTTTTCCATCCGGCCGTACCCAGGGACAGGTGCCATCGAAATTTAGAGACCGGAGAAATGTGCTGACACAAAACTTAGTCTAATAGAGAAAAAGACATCAAAATCTCTAATACAGGGAGAAGAAATGTGCTGAAACAGCTGAACTGTGCTACTTTCTTTTCTACCACCTGCGTGACAGATCCTCGTGAGACTAGATGTGGCCCACACAAGATCATCAAACTGAAACACAATCAGGAGATAAAACACTAGAAGATAGAAGGAGTACTCGCAGCAGGATGATTATTGTTATAAACACGGACTATTTTGTTTCGCCATAACACGACTATATTGTTGTAAACACGGACTATATTGTTATAAACACTCTGTTGCCTATTTTGTTTCGCCATAACTTGCGCACCTTAGTCAATTGCCAACCGAGTCTGGTGGCCATGGAGTGGGTGAAAGGCATCAATTCCGGCGTCTCGTCGCAAGCATAACCGAACATGTGACCTGATGATGAAGAAAAGGAAGCTACAGAAGTAAACTGATCACTACAAAGTCGACCAAAGTCAGGCCGCTAGGCTAACTTATGGCGTACACATCAAAGTAGTGAACCAAGTAACAATAAAAGTGTTGAACTTACAGAGTGAACCCTACCCAAGTAGGGGTACACAATAAAGTGATGGTGTGCACGACATCAAAGTGTAGTGAACTTACAAAGCTATTATGATACCTTGATCTCCAGCACCGATTTCTTCCACTGTTTTGGTTCCCATACCATGCACCGCGCCACCGATCTCAGGACTCTGCGCTTCCAATTTGTTCAACACGTCCATCTTCGCATAGTCGAGACCCTTTTCTGCAGCATCAGAGTCTTAGAGGTATCAATCCCTGTAGATGATGTCCAGAACAAGATAAGAACTAAAACTGTTTTTTTTGTATTGTCGCGGTACCTATCTCTCAAAAACGAAAAGACTTAGAACACCGTGTTTAGCCTTAATATCCAATGTTTTTGCAGGTCGCACGGACAACCGCCTCATAGTCGACCTGCGCTTTTGTCGTGATCTCTCCGAATACCATTCAGATTAGAAGCATGCGTAGAGTCCGTTTATTTCGCACATGATGATGTGTGGAAGCGCTTTAATGATGTGTCATGAAGGGAACAAGTATAATCGCTTAAATTTGATGTGTAGAAATTTGGGTCCAATTTCAGACATGTGTAGGCAGAGGGGCAACATCAATTTTCTCATAAGACCATTCCCGTTTTGGTCGAAGTTTCGCAAGCGACCCTGCTGTCCGGGTCCTGCGCCAAGCATGCATCCAAAACCGCATCGGACAAGTGATTAGAGCTATCGTCCTTGAAGGAAGTCCCCAGTCTGAATACAGTGGCACATAGACGTACAGCGAGATCCAAAAACAGAGGCATGAGTCTCACATAGTCGTGCCTTGCATGAGTCTCAGATAGTCGTCGTACCTTGCATGAGTCTCACATAGTCGTACAGCATGTACTATAAGTGATAGGAAGATCCCGGATACATGTACTTTAAGGTATAGAGACGTTATCTCTAATGGAGACTGAACAATATCCTGGACACTAACATGCCTAGAAATTGTAACTCCCCGTCTGAAGAGTACTGAGTCACTCAGGGTCAGACGGGGCGATATCGATCCTGATCAAGTTTACCAAGATTTAGATGCTTCTTAACTTGATCCGCCAATTTGTCTGGATGCCCTTCGTTCACCGATTCTGAGGTGAAAAGGAAGCATCCTGCCTTCGGGGGACGAATGGAGGTCATCCTGTTGTTGTTGTCTCCTTTTAAAAGAGAGAAAACGATGTTCTTAAGATCGGTTTTTTCTCTTCTTCTAGAAGGAGAGAGGAAGAAAGAGAGTGACAATGTCTTTTAGAAAAAAAGTGTTAGGAAGAGACAGACTGTCTCTCGCTTCTAGAAAAAAGTTGTGAGAAACAAGAACGACTAGATTCGAAAAAAAAGTCGTTAGGATCGAGAGCGCTTCTCACACATCTTTCATTTTCGAACAACAGCCTGACAGAGAGAGCCTTCAACACGACGAGCCTTGAGGCAACTCCTAAGTGAACCTTCAACTCCTAAGTGAACCTTCAACTCCTAAGTGAACCTTCAACTCCTAAGTGAACTATCAACTCCTGAGTGAACCTTCAACTCCTGAGTGAACCTTCAATTCCTGAATGAACCTTCAACATACTCCCGTGCAAATAATAATAATGTGCTTTTTCTCTTCACTTGCCTCGCCAAAGGACGCACGGACAAAAGCTGGAGAACACAGTCCAAACTCAATCCTTCTGAAGCACTCAGGTGGCCGCTTATCGATCTTTACATCGGACATTTAAATGGTAATGCAACCCAAAAGTTCCCCCCAGGACCGCCAGAAAACGAATCCAAAGTACTTGAAAAGACCCACGAAGCGCGTATAGCATTAAGACTACAATATAAGACAAGAAGTATAATTCATTACGGCCAAAATTCTCGATTGTTCAAAATTATCGTTTTACCTACTTTGACTGATTTTTATTCCCGCTGGATAAGCATGTAGACCTTAGAATATCAAGAAACACATTAGTGTAATCTCAAAGATGAAGAGTCCTATAATTGACAATCGACTTCGACAAACGACTACGACATCGACTTACGATCTATAACAAGACACGTGCAACGAAATGTGGGGCGTTCTGATCAAGATACTGCTGCATGAAGTAATGTTATGAAGTTGTTTTCCAGTTGTCCCCTGCTCTTTGAAAAGTAATTTTCTGCAATGCCAGTAAATAAAGAGGACTCAGCGTCTCCAATAAAGACAATGTCGTTGCTGTATGCTTTTAGTAATGTCCTACCTGGCACGCGCCCCAGATGCACTGATTTAGGCATAGACGTGCCCAACTGCGGAGAGCCCTCACGCCCTCATTCCTTCCGCGAGGTCACATTCAAGATCAAGATAACGATTTGCAAGGTCAGACTTCTTCTGCAACATTCCAAGTTGTTCTTTTGCCGTTTTACAAGCGTCATCAATTCGGAAACGATTTCCTGCGGCAATCCCGTTCATATCGCTTTCCCCAAAAATTTCAAGATGTAGGGAAGAGTGAGACTCGATATCCAGAAGAAGAGAACCATGACAAACAACACCAATGTGGATACAATACGGCGTGTCTATTGTGGCAGCTGCCCCTCTCTCCACAAGAGTTTTCTGAGTGCATCGGTGACTTTTGCAGGCTCGCCAGAGATCTTTCTCAACTTTTCTGCAATTTTTTCAGTCGAGTCGAACTCGGATTTATAGTACTTTGTGAAGCTCACGAGTCGGTAAAGTAACAGCAATCGCACTTTGATATCGACTGGCGGCCGTTGACCTTTACCAGAGAGCGATTCCCATTCTTTGTCCACTTGACGAGAAAACAATTGCCATTCCTCGTCCACTAATCGCTGTAGTGCCCCAGCTTTTTCGCCAGTATCTGCACTTCCAACAAGCTTATCCAGCTTGGGCCAGGCATCTATCATAGTTTCTGATGCTTCGTTCAGTGCCTTATCCATTACCGAGCGTACGTTGTCGTGCTGCTCCTGGTTTAAGTTCACATGGCAGGTAAGAGTCACAATCTAGAATCACTCACACATCAGTCAACTAGCTTCGCAGTCTTCGATGTATCTTCTTGGTGCGATCTGAGTGTGGTGACTTGTTTTTAGACATTCAATTTACTTATCGAGGAGAGGCGGAGAGAAGTATGTCAAAAGCCAGGGAAATGCGAGACAGAGAAAAGCAAGCCACAATGCGGACGAAAATGCAAGAACTGCAACCCCTTGCATGGTGCTGACGAAGGCGATAAGGATGACAATACGAATAAGGAGAGTGATGATCTGCATGGAAAACGGTCCATCTTTGTTTTGATTGCCCGTTGTAGTAAATAAATTCAGTCATCGCACTCACCTTCCCGCCTGTGACAAGGTTCTAAGCGGTACTTGCAAATCTAGATGTGACAATAAGAAATACCGGGCTTTGCGATGACCCTTCAAGTTTCTCGATAAAAGCGTCGATATTCCCTTCCACGGTTGCTCGGGCCGTCTTCACAATTTCAGTCATGGCTTTGACGGATTGGAGGTCTCGTGTCGGTTTCTGTTCGAGATCCGAGTAGAGCTTATTATAAGGATTCAGGTCCGTTTCCACCTCTGCCTTTAGAGAAGATGCCAAGTTCGCAAGGGCATCTTCTGACACTAGCGTGGAGAGGGCAGTCTTCACTTTATCCATGCGATGGTTGCCCTCCGTGGAGAGGGCTGCCCCTCCCTCTAGATCCCCCAACAACTGGTCGACAAGATCTAGCTCTCTGTCAAGCTCTCCTCTAGCTTCGTCCAAAGCGGAGGCATCCTAAGTAATGTTCAGGTACAAGAAGTAGCGAGGAATGAGATCAAATTGAGAAGGACCATGCCAAAAAAATGTAGGGCGTCGCACATATAATATAGTGCCCTGTTTTTGGGATTCCTATTCTCCAACGCGACGTCAAAGAGTTCTTTCACCTTCCCGGTATAAATATCCCAATAAATTGTTGTACCTGCAGAGGAGTTGCAACCGCAGTTGCAGGAACAGCTGTCGCGCTTCCAACTTCCGCAGTCATTTCGGTGGCCGACTGGGCCGTTGTCGAAGACAGAGGCGGGTCGCCTCCCAAGCACGCGCCGACGCATGCCATCTGCCCACGCCTCGTCATCTTCAAGGCAGACACGCCGGCCGCTGCGTTAGCCATGGCTGCGGCACGCGCAGCGCACGAGCGGCGTCGATAAGCTCGTCCACGACCCATCTTGGCACGAACAGTGAAGGGCTGTCAAGATGATGACTGGAAGTATCTTATTTTCTTGTCTATGAAGTACAAAGAGGTGAGTACAAGGCTTTTACACTATGAAGTACTGCGCTCAGGCACAAAAGTGCTCTGGCAAGGAACAAAGTCAAACCATTTTTTATCCGAAGCGCCCCCGTTCTCCTTGCGCCACTGGTTCAAACTCTTCCATTTCTTGGGAAGACATCTGCAAGAAGACATCCCCAAGATGCCAACCACATTCCAGGTGTCAAGATGATGACTGGAAGTATCTTATTTTCTTGTCTGTGATTTTTTTTAGTCTGTCCAAGATTCTTTTCCCCTATGTGTTAAAGGTTGAAACAATTCATATTTGTCTTACATATTTGACATATTTTGTCTTGACAGGTGTCAAATACAGCGTACAAATATGAAATGTTTCAACCCTTAAATGTGAATAAATGTTTAACTTTTTTTTGATAGTCGTATATTTTTTGATGATTCTATCTTGTGCCAATTGAACAAAGAAAAGCAACAAATCCGCTAGATCTACTTCCAGATGGATCGAAAAAGCTTGTTGGAGAGGGTGAGTCGTTCAACAACCTATCAGAGCATGTGTTCACTGCGGCTGTGAGTTAGAGATTGTCACTGTGGCTATGGGTTATAAATAATTTAACACTATCCCAAGCAATATTACAACGGGTAGAGTACAGCCTCTCATCAGTCGTCTCTACAGCTTTGTCCCTCAATCACAGACTTTTTGTCACCAGGCTCTCGCTACAGAATCTTTATCCCCGCGTGCTCCCTCTATCATATTGAGGTGATATCAAAATCAAACTGCTCACACTCACGCGCCATCGACAGATGAAGGCATTATTGGTTCTAATGAGATGGACCGAGGAAAACCAAAGTGCATTATACTCGTTTAAACAAGCAGTATGTATCTGTCTATGCCTCTATTATTGATTACTATCCCAAACCTACACCAGCCACGATAATTCACATTAATCTCTCGAATTGATCTCTCTAGCCGGCGAAAACTTCCTCACATTCGTCGCGTTCGCCTAATAGCCAGCTTTTATTTGTTAACCACCTACGTTTCAGTGGATCATTAAACTTGACAAACAGTAGGCTAGATCTTAACTTGATCTGTCTTGTTGTTTATTTTTCTCTAGCCTAAAGTGCTGACCAGCTAGACCTTGAGCTTGTTCTTCTTTCTGGCTTGTCAACTACTGGGCCTAACTGATCTGAGCACTTCCTGTTTGGTATTGGGGGGGTGCCCTATGTATCAAGTTCGTGTTTTCGGACGGAGCCGGGGAGGTTAACAATGTCCTTGTGTTTTGTGTGTCTTTTAAGTGTGAGAAACTGATATAAGTGATACGCAAAGGGGGGAGAATGAGGCCACCGTGTGGAATCTGGTAGCAGCGGCTTTAGTTGTTCGAGGCGATAGTTAACTCACGTCCCCAAAGGTGAGTATTATCCTGAATCAACTGCGGGGACAAAAAATCTTCTACAGCGTCCGCAAAGAAGGACTTGAAAACTTCGAGCCTCTTTTTTCTGGTTAGAGGATCGCTGCAGTTTCTATCGCTGCAAATCCATGTGAAGTAGAAATCTATGGCGTGTTCCTGCATTTTCTCGTGAATAGACGAGGAGACTTGTTGCGTTCTCGCGCATCGAGTGCTATTAGCTGCTAACGCGAACACGTCCCCCAGGTTGTCCACATGGCCGATCATGAAGTAGTTGGCCATTATCTTAGCCCATAAATAGATAGAGACGCTGACTGCTAGCGCTTCTAGCACTCCGATATGGATGTAGGTGCCAGCTAAGTGACGCGGGAGCTTGTTAATCTCGATACGGAAGAAGCGCGCGCCCTTCGGAGTTGAAATATATCCACCAGTCGCAATTTGGTGGGCTTCTAAATTTTCAAACTGTCCACTTTTGAGCTTCTCATTGAGTCCCACTACGTCCTCCAACGCCGCGTCGGAATAGGAGTGGGCGCAGTCCACTCTCAGCTGGCTCATCCAGAAAGGGCGGATCCGAGCGAGTGCCCACAGCATCAGAGAGACGGTGTGCGCAGTTCGATTTCGTTCAACGATGATCTTCTTGGCCGACTCAAATTCTGCTACAAAGTGATCTAGCCCTTTTGCGATGAACAGTTTGCAACGGTCGAGCATGGCGCAATGTCGAAAGAGGCCTCGAAACGACACTAGCAAGTCGAAGTCAATTTTGCCGCCATTGATTTGCTCGAGCAGTTTGAAACCATCTGCGACGCACTTGTGAGCCTTGTCCTTGTTGGCAACTACTGTCATGCCCAAACATTTATTCTCGGAATCAATGATCGTGTAGGCAAGACCAAGCACCGTGATGGATTTCTGGAAACGATGATGCCTGTCGTCCTTAAAGGGCGAACGCCACCAACCTGCCAAATGTAAATACAACTTGATGAGCTCGAGCTGTTTTTCAGCGCACGCCGGCCGCATTTGCGGATGTAGGTCGTCGATGTAAATTGTGCAAATGACCTCTAAGAGAACCACTATGATTAGTTGATGCACTTCGCTAGTGAGCACGCACTCGTGGACGCTTGACAACGCTCCGAACAAGCAGACCGAGGAAGCTATAAGTTGCCAACGGCGTCGTTTACCATCCTTGTCAGGTTTGGAAGCAAGGTGGATTGTTTCCGGCTGCAATTCCGAATCTGGGACGCTATGCGGCACCGGGTAAAACATGCAATTTGCAAAGGGGGTTCTTGTGCCGTGTTGGAAGTAGTAACCCTCCATATCGATTTTGCCCATCACCGGTGTGAAAGAATAGCGTAGATTGGGCTTGTCCTCGGGCGGCTTAAACTGTTGCTTGTTGAATGTCTGAAACTCGTCTTGTAATTGGGCTTGGTCTTTCTCCAAGAGACTCCGCAGCCGCTTTTCAATTTCCACGTCTTCCTTAACGTCATGCTTGGTCTGCAACATGAGGGGGCGCTTCTTCCAATTCGTAGATGTAGACATGCAAGCGGATGTGAGCTCAATTGCAGCTCTTGCACCAAGCAAGCGCATTTTTTCTTTCACTACCTGCATGCGGTTCTGGCCTCTTAGGTCTACACAACAACGCACTTTATTTGGATTTTCTTGTGTAGGCTGATGCACAGGGAAAGGCTTAGCTCCTCCAAGATGTGTGAGGGAGCTGCTGGCCATTGGCAGCCACAAACCTTTTTCCTGCATTTTATTCTTTTGCTTCCATAAGGTGGCGATGTCTTCTTCTTCGGCCCAATGGTCATCTTCAGGAGGCAGCATCTCACGACGTGCTGCTTCGGCCGCTAGAGCTCTCTGAGCGTCCACTTTATCTTCGGGTAATAGCCTCCAAAAACCCGAAGGCTCAACTTCCCCTTCCATCGCTATTCCGGCTACAAGTTTATCTTTCCACTTCAGAATTATTTCGGCGCTGTCGTTGATGATTTTGCCGGAAGCGCGAGCAATTTCAACTGCTGACTGCAGTAGTTTGTGAGCGAAAGCGAAACTCTTTCCAGAGTATGTGATTTGGAGATGAGGCTGCATCTTACCGAAAATCTCCTTATTCTCCAACCTGGACTGTGCTTCGGTTGCAATTAACCAGGACGCAAGGCGTGAAGCTTGTTGATTGATTTCGTCTTCTGTGCTTATTTTCGTCTTCGTTACTGTGGCATCGAAATAGCGCGGGATGTTGGGCCCGGACCCATAATCACGGGCTGCATCTTGTTGGAGTATCGGATTAAAGAAGTTACTTTCGTCGTTGTTCCCCGAAATCTTCGAATAGGCCTTAGAGGAATCAGCCCCACTACCACTTGTCGATAGAAGGGGAATTTTCTGCTTCGTTCTATCTGCAATCCTGTCTGTTTGTACTGATGAGGGGGTGGAGAACAGCTGGTAGTTGAGGGCTGTTCCTCCGCCTTCAGTCTGGAACACAGGCGGAAGCTCTTCTTGTGATGTACTTGTTGATGCTCCGAACCTGCATTTCTTGAGAGCTCGGGATTCTTCGCCGCAGAAAAGCGAGTAATCTGGCCTTTTACTTTTTGATGCTGATGCCGATATGGTTGAAGAAGATTTCTTTGTGTTGGGGGGGTGGGGAGGATTGGTAGGGACTTCTTGATTGACTTCGGCCTTCTTTTCCGCATCCTCTGCTGCTTTCTGTTCCAGATGATTGCTTCGTTTGATCTGGAGCAGATCAGCAGCGTACTTTTGGCGTAACTCTCCATATCGTAGCTGGCGAACCTCTTTCCAAATTCTTTCTTGCTGCCGGACAAAACCGGGAGTAACGTCTTCAAAGTCGTATTGCCAAGAGCCGTCTTCATTCTGGGGCCGGTAGTATAGAGGTTCCTCATGATCATGTCCTTGGACGATTTTCTTCTCTTCTTCTCGACAGGCGTCTTCCACCTTCTCCCACTCGGGGAAGGTTAAGAGCATCATGCTGTATCGCATTTTTCCTATTTCTCCCGGATCTGGATCGTTTTTCCGTCGTTGATAGTTGTATGTCGCCACTCGTGGCCCTCGAATTCTGTGATTTTCACGCTAATCGTGAGCTTTTTCCAACCTCGCCGCAGCTGGAGACTACGAAGAGCGGCGATTGTTCTATTATTGCCAGTGAATAATTGATCTCCTATGAAGTAACCTGTGATATCTAGTTCTTCATCGCGTAGCTCACGTCTTTTGTTAATATGATTAAATGCGTTGAAAATTGACTGGCCAGCGCGAGGGCCAGCAATAAAATATTTGGAAATATTATTTTGGGAGAAACGGACTTTAGAAATATCAGTTTCAACCAGCTGCATGTTTTAAAACTGAGTGCGCCTAGCACTTTAGATGAGACTTCTTTTTTTTTTTTTTTAAATATTTGCTTATAAAAGCCAACTGGCCTCCTGTTCTGCTTTTGGAAAGATACTTTTATTCTGCTTCGTGCTTGAGCTTTTGTGTCCTGAGACGCTGCGATCTTTTACTTAGAAACTTTTGCTTTTGTTGAACATTCACCATGCTTCTCGTGATGACTCCATCTTGCAGTTGCGTCATTCCTTTTTTTTTGGGTTTATGGGGTCAAAAACTTTCAAAAATTGCACTGATTTCGAGTCCAAAGCTCTGGTGGGAAGCAGTTGCGCACCGCCTCAAAAGTTGGGTGAACTTTGTTAACTTGAAAAAATTTTAACTGAGCTTAAGGGATCTGAGACTTGGAACAGGTTAGAGGCTTACATGATTTGTTGCAATTGATTTTTCTTTCTATCAAGGGTGGAGGTCTGCATCACATGAGAGGGGGGGGGGAGGGGAAAAAGATCTATTTGCACTTATTTCTTGTAGTTCACGATCCCACTTTTTTTTTATTTTTTTCTGATTTTTCAACAGTTCTGTCACACTCACGATTTGATCTTGTCACTGGGCAGCTAGTTTTTTCACTTCTTCGCTTGATAAAGCTCCTTTTAGTATATCTTTGCTCACGAACTCTAGTCTTTTCAGATCTCCAAAGTGCTGCCGTCCTTCTGGGCAGTTTTTCCCCTTGCGCTGTCCCTTCATCCACTTAAGGCACACTAATTCTCCCGGCTGCTTATAACGTCCCTTGTGCTTCTCATCGCCATCGGCTCTACCTCGAGATCTAGATCTTGATTTTCCTCCTCTGGCCGCTCCTCTGCCTGCTGCTTTGAGATTCCGAGTTTCGGCTTCTAGCTGTTTTGTCTTGGCTGCCACTTGATTCTGCACCATCTGCGCCACTTCATTCTTCATTTTCCTCGCGAGCTCGGCTTCAAGACCTGCTCGTCTCTTCTCAATTGCTACATTTGAGATGAGATCTGGTAGGACGTTGCCAACTATTGTGGCCTGTAGTTGCCTCTGCTGGGCGTTCGGTCCTGGTGCGACTGGTGCAGGATGCGCAAGGTTTGCCTTCATTGACGAATTAAAAAGGTCGTAAACGGCTGCTAACGAAAGCTTCGTCTCTGTACTTTTTGGGTCGAGAGAGCCTGTTACTGCCTTCATCATGGTTTCTTGCAGCGTGTTTGCATCTACGTCATCAATGATTTGCGCGCATCTAAAAGCTGCCACTAGCGCCAAGGGAAACAGATTGAGCGAAGCCGGAGGCTTCAATAACTTATCGTAGTTGTACGCTTGCAGCTGGCGCAATAAAAATAAGTATTGCGCTGGGGTACACTTGTGCCGTAACAGTTGACAACGCTCAGTGACCAACTGCACTTGCCCATCTGTCGGAATACCGAGTCCCTCACTCTCGTGCACTGCTTGTTGCCTAGCAATGTTGTCGCTCATCTGGATCATTGCGCTGAGTGCATTCTGAGGAATCGGGTCGGCTGCGAAGATGACCGGCGCGGCTCCATCTTCGGGCACTGGGCCGAAGGCTTGAAGTCCGTCCATTTTTTTGAAAGGAAACAACTATATCAATCCAAGGACTTATTACTGAAATTATTTAAAAACGAAAAACGGGCTGCTAACAATAAACAAACATATACTAACGCTAAACATCACCTGCTTATTTGTATGTTGGGGGGGGAGTTTATTTAACATATCTTTCTCTTAGTCTAATATGGGGAAGGTCTGCCGGTACTACCAGCCTGGCTGGACATTGAAGTTGATGAGTCAGCACAAGCTAAGCTTGTTGATGGCGACGTCCCGCTGACTGGGCCAATTGCCCAACTAGTATCCCCTGGCCCGAAAATTAACGGCTTCTTCAGTGGCCAGCGCAATCCTACCGAGTCTGGGGCGGCTCTTGCGTTCCCCATATACCTATGCAAACTATCCAATGAAGCCCATCTACCTACGGTCTGAATATCGTGGTCTTCAAGGCCACCATCAGCGGCCGATCTCGCTCCTCCTATTCTCAAAGCGTGCAGCATCATCACTTTCTTTTCTTGTTCTCCTCCAGCTGATGGACTAACGACATTGGTTAGGCGCAGAAGATTTTCCATTAGCACTAGAAGCGACCGCGATGGAACGTTTGAGAAATATGCGAATTCTTTCTCAGAGCAGCAGCAAGTAGGACAAATTCTTATAAACCCTGCTCCTATGGCTGGCGCAGTGTCGCAGCAACACTGAAGATCCGTTGTCTTAATCTTCGTACCGAACTGGTTGTCTTTCGAAGAGTCTACTATTATTTTGCAGCTAATCCTTGTGAGTTCTCTTGTAGTTGTAGCGGTTTCATCCAGTCGCATCATGTAGAACCAGCAAAAAATAGCAAACCGTAGAAACGGAACGGCTTGTACTTTTTTATCTCCTACCGCAATAGTTGCCAACGGTACGATGGTCAAGTGCAGGACCATACACATAATGTGGCTTAACCTCACCCCTTGCTGCTGAAACTGCATAGGCCGTGACCGAAGAAACATCCTCTGTATATGCGCAACTGCTCTACGTGTAGATGATTCCATAGGTTTAATCAAATCTGCAAAGCATTTGAACTGTTCGATATACTGCGCCTTCGACTTCTGGAAATGTCTACACTTCTGGAACGCCTGCGCGAGCAATTGCACAGATCTGACATTAATATGATTCGGATGAGGGTGGAGGGAAATGATCAACATCATCTCGATGAACTTCTTATATGCGGAACGATATGATCTAAGCGATGACGCAGCCAATCTTGACTGCTTGTCGAACAAACTGATTTCCGCATCCAATTTTTCGATGAAGTTATTGAACTCATCAGCTAGGCCATCTACCGCAGGAATATCACTGGGGCGTCGCTGCGGGAATTGAAGAAGTTCTTCTTTGATCAGTTGAAGTGTAGCTTCCCAATCTACTAAATCACCTGGCCCGACTCTGCGAGCTGCTGGCGCAAAAGGAGCACTTGATGAAGATGCGCTAGCTTTGTCTAATTGTCGATTAAAGCACCTGCTCTTGTTCTTTTCAGAACTCAGGTCCGGACGCTCGATCCTCACTACTTCGTCGTCTTGAATAGCCGCAAAAGCTTCCTTGCACCTATTTTCGATAAGTGCATCATTCACGGGGGGAGAGGGATGCAAATCTGCGAGCTGCTGGTCTTCTGAGTCTAAAGGTAGACCAAATGCTTCTTCTGCAGGTTGAGTTATGCCTTGTTCGATTTTCAGGCCTTTACTAAACTTCTTTAATGCTTCTACTGGTAGTCGAGATACTTCGTTTTTCTTCACCTCTACGCGGGATGCCGAACGGCTAGCCGCTACTTCTCTTGCTCTAGAACTCGCTTCTTCTACGCTTGTACTAGGCTTCTTGTGGTTACAAGGCTGCGCTGCTTTTAACTGATCGCTAAAAGCGACGAACTCACTTGATGGTCTACTTTTTCTGTCTTCTATGAAGGCCAGCAACCTGGCAGACCTTCCTGGCATTATGTAGGGGGGTGGTGGTGGGGAAGAAAATTTTTTGAACTAGTTATCTGAGCAAAACAAATTACTTAGTATTCCTTGCCCTATCGGATCTTTAGTTTGTGATTGTAAGATCTTAAGGCGTAGATCAATTGATGAGTTAATTCCGAATTATCCCAAACCTACACCAGCCACGATAATTCACATTAATCTCTCGAGTTGATCTCTCTAGCCGGCGAACACTTCCTCACATTCGTCGCGTTCGCCTAATAGCCAGCTTTTATTTGTTAACCACCTACGTTTCAGTGGATCATTAAACTTGACAAACAGTAGGCTAGATTTTAACTTGGTCTGTCTTGTTGTTTATTTTTCTCTAGCCTAAAGTGCTGACCAGCTAGACCTTGAACTTGTTCTTCTTTCTGGCTTGTCAACTACTGGGCCTAACTGATCTTCTCCTTTATTGGCTCAAATTCTGATCTGATGATCTTCCATAGCTACGTTGCCAAGATTATATCTCCATGGCAACCACAATCAGAATTGTGAGGCAACGGAGAACTACTTGTCTTATAGTCTACTTTTCTTTCTTCTGGTCTTTTTTGATTTTTTTTCTGACTTTTCTACGTACGGGGATGGCACGGACGTTAACCCGTTCATACTAGTAACCTGCTCTGCTCGTTATCTGAGCAAAACAAATTACTTAGTATTCCTTGCCCTATCGGATCTTTAGTTTGTGATTGTAAGATCTTAAGGCGTAGATCAATTGATGAGTTAATTCCGAATAAGTGAATTCCTCCCTCTTATCTGAGGATCGCGAATGTTGCCCACTGCTCCAGACGACTCAGGACAGAAACAGGCTCGTTCCAGATTTGTATCAGTGCGCAATTGTCAGACAGAGGCTCAAGACATAAATATCAGGCAGAATATGCTCCGCAATCTCCTGAAACAGACAATTGCCCAGACAGAACGCACACACTGCATGCTTGTTTCCCTACTGTAGACATTCCTCTTGTTAACCATAGAAATTGCCTATTTCTTTCATGCACATCCTACACGCACTCATTTGAGTGGCCAATATGACGTCAGTTTTAAGAACTTTCCGAGACCTGGAAAGGTATATGTTTAGTATGCCTGTGCAACTACAATGGAAACTGCTACAATTTCAGGCATGTCTTTTTCCTTTGTATCCCGGTCCCCCACATCGGGACGGCACCATTTCCAGTGTATCCAGGACGATCTCAACAAAAACAATGGACGATCTTGATACAAAATGACAGTTGTATGCTAGGTACTTAACCCTTACAAGGCATTCACATATACAAAAATTTGACAGAAGTATGACAGGTAGTGGTCAATCTACGATGATGCGCAGGCGCGTTGTGCTGTATAGGATGCATACATGCGTCCCTGTTGTCATCTTTCCTGTACAGGATAAACAAGAGGAACGATCGCTAGTTTATAAACTCTGTCGACTTCTCTAAATTCATATTAATTTCTATAACGTAAACGTTTTATATTAGTGTATTCACAATCGTTTTTCAGGAGCTCAAGAATTTCTAGTTGTACGTTTTTCCTTTACTGCATTTTTCCTTTGCATAATCATGAAGTAAACTAAAATAAGCGAGTGACGACCGAGAAAATCTTGATCGATGAGGTGAGAATATCCTTGCGTTGTTGGCCCTCGTATTTGAGTAAATAATCTTAAGAAGTTTTATCACTAGAAGTTAGTACAAAGGTGGACTGGAAGATCCCAGTGGTCTCCATACACAATCCAAAAGACCAGACTCGATAGGCAGAGTATTCACTGCTATTTCCCTGTCGTAAATTCCCTCTTCATTACTATTTCCCCGTTGTAGACCTCGACGTCGAGTGCTTCGAACTCTGTAGGATGTGGAGGATCACGTAGGCGACAGCCGCGACGAATACAATGGCAGCTGCAAGACATCTCGCCATGGGGACGAACTGGAAATGGAGGGCCATTAGAGCTATTGTGAATTATAGGGAAGTGGAGAAGTATTCGAGCTATTGTGAATTATAGGGAAGTGGAGAAGCATTAGAGATATTGTGAATTATAGGGAAGTGGAGAAGTATTCGAGCTATTGTGAATTATAGGGAAGTGGAGAAGCATTAGAGATATTTTGAATTATAGGGAAGTGGAGAAGCATTAGAGCTATTGTGAATTATAGGGAAGTGGAGAAGCATTAGAGCTATTCTGAATTATAGGGAAGTGGAGAAGCACTAGAGCACTAGAAGATGAGAGAGAGAGAAGGGAGAGGGAAAGACTGCTGAAGAGGGAGAGGCTGATGAAGAGGGAGGGCCTTTAGAAGATGATGCTAATGAATTGGACGTGGAAAAGGAACTTCAACTAGTAGTACTATTTTCAGCTTCTAACCTAGCATTTTCTACTCATCCACTAGTATGTACATGATCCTGGATGTAGTGCCCGTAGAGACTGCCTCTGATGACACTGTCCATAGTGCCCGTAGAGACTAATCCTGATAACTGACGTCCATAAAGTAGGCCACACTCCTGCTACGCTACCGCCACTAGGTATAAGCGAGAGATTCGCAACGACCGCACACACAGTCGGAAAGATGAAGAGCAACGGCCCGCGCGCCGAACCAAAAACGGCCTTTAGCGAAGCATCGCTATTCCGGAAAATTCTTGAAACCAGCAAACCAATGACGATCTGCAATGTCAGTATTAGAGCCAAAGCGTTCGCATCATCCTTACATCGTCAAGGAATCAACATCATAGCCAAGGATCATCATCTCGCGGAGGGGGATGCAACAAAATGTGGTTGGATCTTGGAGGAAGATGGTTCGGGTTAACTATTGAAAATACGGGAGATACTGAAAGAAGAGAGACCCTTTTATCTCAGTCAGTAACTCGCTTATTTCGAGTTTTCAAGTTGCCATAACACTATCAAACACGGCAAAAAGCAGGTGTTCGTCTCGGAGAAAGTCTCAAACCAAGTAGAGGTTGGTCCTCCTGCTGACTCCTGTTTAGGTTGATGGTTCAGCAGTTTGTGGTACGAGCCTGTCTGCGAAAACGCGGCGTAGAAAAGCAAGAGCAACCCTATGTCCACATTAGAACCAAGAGAGACCCAGCTTCAGCAGCATCTTGAGTACCCTTTTCCCTTTCGAAACGGACCCAAGATTGATGCCTGTGAAGATGGGTTTCTTCAGGTGGCCTTAACCAGAGAGTACAGCATGATATTCATGTCGTTGATGTCTACGTCTGGGTATAATTTAAGGGCTCGTTCGTTGTACACGCTGCCTGCCGCCACCAGCATCGTGAAACAAAAGGAGAGTCCAAGCTTTTCTCCCCAAAAGTTAGACCTTAGTTCTTACCGATAAGTGTTCTAGATCATATCAAACAGGGATAGCTACTACGACATGGTCTACTATGAGATGAGTCCAAGAACCTTGTAGATGACCTTGATTACCGATATTGTTCATGTTGGAGCTCGTTTTTGACCTGTTTTCCCCTTCATCAAAATCATCCTCATCATCATCAACATGTGCTCCACCCTGACCTTTGAAGCACGCCATAGTTAGATGATGCCTCTCAAGATGAATTATATGAGTAAGCCTTAAAAAAGGGTGACGCATCCTCGGAAGACGAATGGGCCACGACTGCTTCAGTCTTCTCTAGCAACGAACCAAGAGGACCAGAAGTACTCCTCTGATAATCATGTCCACTGGACCTCCTAGAGGTTGTTCTTGAATCCATCCCCAGCAACCAGGAGTATGCACTTGCATCATGATCTAGCTGCGAAAATGTCCCCCTTAGATGACCTGTAGGTGCGGAATGAGCCAAGGCTGACACTTCTTCGAGGAAGGAAAACGACGCAGAACTCGACGAAGCGGCGCAGCTATTAGAGCTGCCATGGGACATCTAGCGGCGGTAGCACCTAGCTAGAATGGGCAGCACCATAATCTCGCGGCGCATTCGTGCGATCACCCCTCCTTGTCCTTCTTTTCTACTTGAAAAAAAAGGACAAGGATGGATTGAAGGACGCATCTGCGGTTGCCTTAATGCTACTAAGTGGAGTCGAAGCAGCGCCAGCACCAACTGTTCCTATTATCCTCTGGTGATTTTGTCCTGCTCCTGGGACTGCATTCGTGTTAATCATGTAAGAGGTTGCGCCTGTGGTATCTGTAGTTGCAGACGTTGTGGTCCCAAAACCTTTACCTGCAGTCGGTAACGTCCCGACAGCACTATTACTGCTCACCGCATGAGTGTCGAGCTGACTGAGTCCGACATTCGCTACTGCACCAATGGTGATCGCCGTAATAGCAAACAACATGGCTGACGACGGAACGGAGCGACCAAAAACTAGATTTAGAGGCTAGCATTAATCTTCAATCTTAACATATTTTAGCATTAATATAGTGCACCCTGTTAGTTGTCGTCGTACTAGGTGTAGCTAACGAGGACCCATTCGTGGCGTACAAGGCCGCATTGCTCCCTGAAAACAACGCCTGTCACTCTAGGGCGTCTGTCGCGATGGATTCCGAAAAGCCTTAACAAATAGGTGAAAACTACGTTCCACACCACGTTGGTCTCCCGTGCGATTGCGAAGGTTGCTAGGTCGATCCTAGTGTTCAACGTAAAGTACATCACATTCTCCACATTAGAAGTAAGCAAAATCATTGTCCATCTATCTAGATACAGTAGGTACTACATCTTCTTGCTTAGATGGTACTACATCTTCGTGTTTAGATAGTACTAGGTCTTCAGATAATGCTACATCTTTAGATAGTACGTGCTATTCCGAAGGCGATGGAGGGAGCCTTAAGGACAGTGTAGAAAATCGCTGGCAATGCACTCGCTCGCCATATCTCGAGTCGTTTGTATGGTGCCAGCAAGGAACAGAGGGATGGAAGAAGATGCAAGTTGTGGTCTGCTGTCGAACCTGATGCAAGTGTGGTGCCTGAAGTAGTTCTGCTTATGCTCGCTTTATTGATATTGTGGTTCTTTTCACCTCGACCTCCTTCTTCTGTACTAGAAATAGCAGCGTCGCTCTTTTTACCTCCTTCTTTCGCACATGAAATAGCAGATACGGATGAAGATGACGATGTTCCTACATCCTGTTGATGTTGCACAACTGAGGTGTGATGCAAAGATGAAGATGCTCCTGCTACATCTCTATCTTGTACAACAATTGAGGCCGCGTGATGTTCTCGTACTGAGCCATGAATTTTCAACCCCGCTGAGGCTAAAAGTTTGCACACTTCAACTATGAGAACCATCACCACTGGATCGAAACTAAGTTTTCCGCTACTTCCCGCATGAGACACCAGGACGTCAATCGTCACTGCGAACTAAATTAGGCATCTCCCCCTGGCCTATCTTCTAACTATCTCTGATATATCTATGGAGGTTTGCCTATAATCATCCCTAAATCTTCTTGTTGACCCTCGAAAATGAATAGTAGATCCCCATAGAAGCTACTGATATATCCGTCCGACCCTTGAAAAGTAGGTCCTTGTAGAATTTGATTTTGTGAATTCATAGGGACTAAAAGAGCGCCAGAGATATACTTTTAGATGCTGTAGATAGGCCAATGTGCAAGCCATAAGTAGAGGTAGAGAAACCCCGGCACTAAGAGAAAGAGTTGCTTCTGAAAGCCTGTAGTTAGAGGAGCTGAAAACATTTCATTTCTTGGCTTGAGTTTCTCAGAATTTCAAGAAGAGAACAGTTTTTTTTTTGTATCCGGAGGCTACTGAAAGAGCGGCCTCAGCTTTATCCAGTTCCTTCGGGAATGAAGTGCATTGTAGGGAATGAAGCGCATCGAGCCTTAACGCAGTGTTATTTGGACTAGATGATAGGGGAGCAGTCTGCTCCACAGCATCTTGTTTCCCGACAGCTCCAAATGCAAAGTGGGACACGATGACTACGAATGCTGAAACGAGGCACAGGATCGTGAACAGCTTCGTCGCCAGGGATATTCTTGCATTTTTTAATACTGCCAAAGACTGTGACGTAGAGGACCCTGTACTAGTTGGTTGCTCTTCCACTATATTCTGATGCTCTTGTCGTCGTTGATCCTCTGTTGACTTTGACTTTTTATTTTCACTGTCCTCTTGACGTTGAAGATCCACCAGTGTTGACTTGTTTCCCTTTTCTTCGTTCTCCAAGAGTGCAGTTTCTGCTCCTCTCACAGCCTCTACTGCTGATCTAACTGGAGTTATTTTCTTATCCACCATAGAATTTTCTGTCCACCATGCAAAGGCATCGGAAAGGCGATCCGTTGCCATGACTACTGCGAAATCTCCTCTACTACTAGTACAAGACCCAGCTGTACTCGACGACCCAGCAGTTGATCTGGAGATAGACCCAGCAGTTGTACTAGACGCGCTACAAGACGCTGTCGTCCCATCTGCAAAGAGATAAAGTGGATTCATCGTGGAGGGCATTTTTTTCCTGAAGGAAAGTCTTGTAACCGTATCACCCAACACTTGTGGCCATTCCTTCTCCACTTCTCTGCTCACCTGCCGGTAATTCACGTCATCGCCACTACTGTTAGAGCTCCCGTGTGCTAATTGGATCTTGAAAGTTGTACTGGATCATCCGAATAGAATTAATCGGTCGCATACAATTACATTTCCAGTGTTCACCAACTTAGTTGTTGTACTAGCCTTAATTATAGAGTGTAAAGTTTTGGGCGCTTCGTGATCGACATGGAAGAGCAATAGCGGTTCCCGACCAGCGATCCACGCAGGCACCTCTCCCTGCTCTACTACTTTTTGCGCACTCACTGAAGCCCACTGTGTTAGAGTGAGTAGTATTCGTCTTACAGTACAATACTTCTGGAAATCATGAAGGGAGAAGACTACGAGGGAAAAACTAACCGGCTGTTTTTACTTGAAAAAAAAACGATCATCAAGGATTATGTACTGCAAAAAAAAGACGGAAAGAACGTCTGACTGAAATGATGTTAAGATGGCAGAAGGAATGCAAAAGGAGCTAAGGAGGACTATGCTATAAATTTATTACGCTATCGATGCACATGCGTCTTTTTCAATATTAGCCTTAGCAGTGGTTCGATGAGCGCCAGGTTAGCTCCTTTAGAAACATCAACCCACTGGTTTTCGAATCGCACCTTGCTCCCACGATTTCTGCTAGTCTCATCTTCCTCCGCAGCTTGATGAAGAGCAACTACCCTCTGATCTTGCTTTTGTTGATTGTGATCCGTTGTGTTGTAACCACGCAGGAGAGCTTTTTTGACGCCTTCTTCGTCGTCTCCCACCATGTCCCTCAAACTATCACCGTTAGCACGAAAATTCTTCAGCAACGTCGGCTCCTCGTTTACGGAACCCCAACAAATTAGAATACGCTGATCTGATCGGACACAAAGAGGGTAGTGGGAAGACATACAAGGAGCTGATAGATCCAGCTAATTGAGGGACCTGAAAGAGGGAGCTGATTGAAGCTAGTTGGCGATAACAGGGCCAGGAGCTAGTTGGAACAAATATGAACTAATAGGAGTAAATTGCAGCTAATCGCAGCTAATTGCAGCTAAATGGAGCTAGTTGCAGCTTATTGGAGCAAATTGCAGCTTATTGGAGCTAATTGCAGCTAAATGGAGCAAGTTGCAGCTAAATGGAACTAATTTCAGCTAAATGGAGCTAATAGCAGCAGCTACTTGCAGCGAATTAGAGCTACTTAAGCTAAAAGGACACTACAGGACACAAGAGGACACTACAGGACACAAGAGGACACTACAGGACACAAGAGGACACTACAGGACACAACAGGACACAAGAGGACACTAGAAGGACACAAGACGACACTACAGGACACAAGAGGACACTACAGGACACAAGAGGACACTACAGGACACAAGAGGGAGGACACTACAGGACACAACAGGACACAAGAGGACACTAGAAGGACACAAGAGGACACTACAGGACACAAGAGGACACTACAGGACACAAGAGGACACTACAGGACACAAGAGGACACTACAGGACACAAGAGGACACTACAGAACACTAGGAGCACACTCGAAGGACACTAGAAAAACAGTAGAAGGACATTATCTAAAGAAAGTATAAAACAATTCTTAACTTTCCGTATCCGGTGATCGGCGTTATGTCTCGCATTGAGAAGTTGTCGATCATGAGGCAAAACAAGTGGTATCCGATGATCTCGAAACGAATGCCAGGAATTGATCTCATAGCAGCACGAAGGTAGCTAGAGGACGTAGATGGATGTTTCTCATTCGAAGACTGTGGCGAAGTTGTATCACCTGATGGTTGCCGATGTTGTTGAAGATGTTCCTGCTTCATCTCTGTGGCACCTTCAGGTCTAGGGTCCCGCAGCTCTGTGCCTAATAGCGAGATCGTCCAGCCCCTATCTGCTAAAGATGCCAGTAGGTTGCTATTATTTTTTTAGAGTTATTCATCTTCGGAGCTCAGTTTCTCAGAGGTCAAAGGTAAAAACTGCGGAGCAGACTGGCTCTTCCTGTGAGGAAGACAGCTTATCGCAGTATTCCGCCTTAACTTTTACTATGAAGATCGTCTGCTTGTTGCACCTCTGCTTCCAATTCCTGTAGACTCAGCAACGTAGAGGACCTCTGCTTCTCGGATTTTTCATCCAGCTCTACTGCTTCTAGCCTTAGAAAAGGAACAGCATACTAGTGGAGGGAGTAGTAAATAATTGCCAGAAAAAGTAGTAAAGAATTGCTTATCTTTTTCAACCATCTTGCCCCCACTATTGGTGCTTTTTCTTGAGTATATGATGCTGTCAAGACACGAAGATGTTGAGGCCCTTCTTCAAGTGACCACTACCTAACGATAATGTCCCCAACTCCCATGGGATCAACAGGCTACGTCACCCTTATCACTTAGGGTTAGATAGCCACCTTTAATATGGTTAGACATAGGCTTCGTAGTTGTTTTATACGTCACGGATTTACCAACTACAGGGTCGCTACACCCTAACTTTAGATCCAACAAGCTCGCTCCACCTGCCAAACTCGAAGGGTTGAGAATACTGCGTTTTTTTCCCAACAACCATGGTGCCACGTGATTTTCCACATCAACAATTGGCAGATCCACCCACCAGGAGAAAATTAGAGCTCCTGAAGCCATCCCTTTAATAAGAGAGTATAATCCCTCTTCAGGAGAGGATTAGAATTGCGTCCCTGAAACCATCCCTGGCCCCGTTTTCCCTTGAAGAAAGAGGCCCAACAATCACGACGCTGTAAGGACGCTCCTTTGGTTGCCTTAAGAATAGGGAGTTCTGTACCACAGTCCTAGCCTTCTGGTACCCTTGCTCGAAGGCTTCCCGGGACAAGGAGAGCTTTTCCACGATGTCGTTGAAGGAGTCTTAGAAGGAATGAAGAAGTCTTACATAATCATGACAAAATCTTCTTTCTTCCTAGCTAGCTAGTAGGATACTCTACAATACAGCTTTCTAGTTGTAGAGTGTAGGATTGATCTTTCTTTCGCTTTGCACACAATAGAATAGCTCATATACAACGTGGGAATGGGATACGAAGGTAGCTAGCTTTTCAATCATGCTATCACAAACATCAGGTGGAGTGAATTTCGTAACGCTTTTCTTCTCCACTAGCTTCCACTACTTCTCGCTTTGGGGAACCGCCTTCTGTCGATCCAGCGTCCTCCAAGATCGCTTGCCCTTGATGATCTCTCCGCAGTAACTGGCCACTACTAATCATACTAGTGCCACTACTGCTCCCACCATTATTACTCCCACCACTTCTACCAGCGCCAGCGCCACCACTAGTCGCACCACCACCACCAACGCCACCCCCACTGCTTCTATCTCCAGAAGTGGAAGATTTCCTTACAACTAGAGCTTGAGCTGCTGGCAACACGTCGTGAAAGACTTCGTCCATGATGCCTCTATCGTAACTACGACCATCCCAGGTCTGATACTTGACTAAGCCAGGACCTGTCTCAGCGGCAGCAAAAAGTGAAAGCAAGTAGAAACGAAATGCTTCAGCCCTTAAATCTAGCCAGACCCTCGACGTCCCCTCCTTTCACCTCTAGTACACTGGCAAGGGGAAAAGGGGCACCAGCCTACAAGACGGTCTCACATTTAATGGGAGAAAAAACTTCATCCATACAAACTGTCGAGACTTGAATTTCTCGTCGACACGGTCATAAAAACGGTCCCAACTATCGTGGTCACGGTTTTGGGTGTTAGATGTTGAAAAAACTACCTTCCTTATGATTCGTGCTTTCATGTTGAAAGAGAACAAACAAGACGACATCCGATGCATTCTTCATACCCATCGTGGATCTTCCATTCTTCCTAGTGCCTCTATTGGACGCCCGCAAAGTTTTGACTAACGGGACTAATCTAGGATGGAAATGAGGGAAAACACCCATAATTGCAGTGGAGCCTCTCGAAGATATCATTGCACTTGTAATCATCGCTCAACATAATAAAAAACCCAACTTCCGCATCCAGCATGGCAGCATAACGCGGGCGCAGCTCTGATGGCAAATCCGCGAGGCTTGCGAGACCATAAATTTTTTTCCAGCCACACAGTTTCTGATTCTGGTTGGCTTGACGTCTTAGAATAGGGTCTTTTTTTCTTGGAAGGGATTGATTACATATACATTGTTGGAAGGGGTATGATGATATGAGTCTATTCGTAAGTCTGCCTATAGCGGAAGGGCTATATTCAAATTGATTACTAAGTCCTTCTTTCTAGTGATTGATTGATTATCTGGTGGCTTTGATTGCTAGATAGGGAAAGGCCTAAGAATAGAGGGAAAGCTAGCCGGTTGCTTTACTTATGTGCTTTGAGCGTGATTGATTACCTTCAATAAAAGTAGTAACCATCCAGCAAAAGCAAGCAACATAACTCCAGACTCAAAGGAACGTCGCTGACAATCGCTCGCCATCCTAGCGATGTCGAAAATTGTCCGTCAACATTGCGATTCGTGTCTTCTTCTCCCGTTAATATTGGAATCCAAAACTTTTTACTTCTTCCCATCTTTTCTTCAGCATCCTAACGAAGAAACAGAACAAAGTGTGACCACTAGATCATACTAGGCAGAGGATACTAGTGATCAAAGGAGTACAATCGGAGAGTCACGGACAAAGAATTTCGAGCCTTACTAATCTTTTCCCGCTCGTTGTATCCAACAGCCAATCCACTGACCGATTTTCGAATAACCAGACCTGAGAGGAGTGACATTGCAAAGCAGTTAGTTACGATTTACGAAAAAGAAGAACTACCTTTCGCCATGTTTCTTTCATATGAAAAGAACTTGATCGAACATCAAGACAAAAATTTTGAAGTTTATTTTATGAGACACGACAGCAAAAACCAAGTACTACCTTTCGCCATCTTTCTTTACTTCTTACCAGTACGTGAAAACCAAGTATTACCTTTCGCCATCTTTCTTTACTCCTGAGCATGGCCCTCCATTTCCACAAGTCTTCGACGTTCGAGAAAACCAGCTGAAAAGAAGCTGCATTCTTAGAGGACTTAACGGAGATTCTTAGTACTGCCATTCATGTCATGCGTACGTCCCTGATAGTGCTGTCCGTAGTACCCGTAGATTTTTTTTTTTGCGTTAGGACTATATGCAGCCGCCCTTTCAAACAGTCAATTAACATGCTCAACTATTGTCATCCAAGTTACATACTGGGGGCGCATAAGACTGTACAATCGGCCACAAATCTACGAATATCGGAGGAGACCCGTAGAGACTTTTTCTGATAGAGAGCGAGACTACCATTTAAGATGATGCAACTAGTAACAAAAACTAGAACTTTGTACTTCTAGTAACTTACTTACACTTGCTTCTAAAATAAGAAACTTCTCTCTGCTAAATACTTGCAGGAAAAAAAGGTTTTTCACACACACACACACTGTTGTAGATGCTAGCTCCACTTCTAACTAAGGTGAGAACCTTAGTACTGCTGAGAAGGATGCATCTGTGACAGCACCTGCCTTAACATTCACAGCTCCAGGCTGACGGAGCCATTCCCTCAAGGCTTCTGCTACGAAGTGAAACTTTGGAGGATGCAACGTGACGATGAGAGCAACCCTTCTATTCCAAAACTCCTTAGAAGTTTTCTGAGGTGACTTGTTGAGGAGTTCTTGGTGTTCTTGGAACGGTTGGTGGTGCACGGTTCCTTCGTGTTCATGCTGTTGGTCCTCCTTCTCGTTGGAATGAAGAAGATGAGCACTTCTTCCATCCTCTTCTTCTTCTTGCTGCAGTAGCTGTTCTTGCTGCAGTAGCTGTTGTGGTCCTCGTCTAAAACGGGCATCACCCTTGATGTAGTTATGGTCCTCTAGAAGACGCTGATGTTTTTCGCTATCCTCCTCCGCACGAGTCGCACTATGCTGCTCATCTTCCTTTATTGCATCGTCTAGAAACGAGGGCGGGATTTGATTAGAGCGCGAGTGATGAAGGATAGGATAGGAATTGCTCCTCCTTTCACAGGCTGGTAAACGTTAGTTAGGCTGCCAGCAAAGGCCTATCTTGGCACTCTAGCTCCGATCTTCAAAGGCTGCTCTGGCCACCAAAGATAGGATATACAAAGACATGTCTTGGCCCAACCACAGAAATGTCCTGGTACCTCTTCCTATCGACCTATTTTTCTATGGGAATGCATTAGACTACAGAATTCATTAGTTATCAGGATCGCGCTCTCAGGAATGGATAAAAGGAACAGAGCAGTAGTACTATTGGTTAGAAGGCTCGATTGACTAGAAGGCTCGCCAACTACTAAAGGAACTCACAGTCAGAATTGGATAAAAAAAGGCTAGCCGTAATGTTGCTCGCCGCAGTGCTTGAAATTTTAGTCCTCCGAGAAGTAGTTCTTGGTTGTACTTGTCCTTTGTCCTGCTCCTCGACTTCCCTAGAAACTATTCTTGCAGCTAAACCACCTTGATCTTCTTCTTCATGAGAGTTGTGCCCTTCCGGAGAGTGACCCCCTAAAGTATCTTCTTCATGAGAATTGTGACTTTCCTGAGACTCGTGGCCTAAAGCATGCGATAATGCACTCCAGGCAGCACTCAGGAGGAATAGCACCACGACGAAATGATGCTTCCGCCCCATACCCACAATAGTAGGCGGAATATAATTTTTGAAGGACGCAACGTTAAGTCGACGACTCCTTCTCGACGATGCAGATGCAAAGAGCCTGAGCTTCCGTAGTCCCAACTTCATCTCGACGTTGTGTGAGCCTCACACCAGATGCTCCTGAAGAAAGCGCCTATTTCCCATCTTACTTCATGAGAAAAACATCCATGATGACGCTTATCTTATTCTTTCTTTTTTGAATAAAACAACCATGACTCTTGGAGTCCTGAGTTCTTGTGCACGACCTCACCGAATACTTAGGGTCGTAGGATAGGAATTGTATCTAAAAATGTTTCGAGAAGTCGGAATTATTCATCTTCAGTATTTCTACCAGTGAGTCGTCGTGATTGAAGTTCTAAGCAGTTTCAATATTTTTATAGGCCGTTGAAGTTCTAAGCAGTTTCAATATTTATATAGGCCGTTCTGATTGAAGTTCTAAGCAGTTTCAGTATTTCTAGAGGCCGTTGTGATTGAAGTTCTAAGCAGTTTCAATATTTTTATAGGCCGTTGTGATTGTAAGCAGTTACGACCGTGTTTTGTTCTATACAATTCCGACATTCTAAGTTTTTCCTCACAGTCATGGATCAGAGACGTTTTTCTGATCCATCTCTTTTTTCGCAAATTTGCATCGAACCAAAATTTTACATATAGGGAGACGTTTCCCTCGAGTTCACTCTCAACTGACCCACGTGCAATCCCGCGACCCTCGCAGCTCCGCGACGTACGCCGTTCTCCCTCGCGCTGGGGGCAATAGGCGTGCATGCCGCAATGCCGCAATAGGCGTGCATGACGGGCAAGTGCAAGAAGAGAATGCGACAAAGACCTCTCCTCAATTCCACTCTCTAATGAATTGAGGAGAGGTCTTTGTCGCATGCTTTTCTTGGCCACTCCTCCATTTTCCTATCTAGCCCCATACTCCAGACCCCACGTCCTCCTTCCCCGCGTGTGTGACATATAAGAAGACATTTCCCTCGAGTTCACTCTCAACATGCTGGAATTCTGTTCAACATGCTGAGTCTTTCCATTGTCCAGCCCTCCTTAGCGACAAGTCTCCTGGAGCGACACCTGTTAGCGTGCCCATTTTTTGCAGCTCTTAAGTATTCGATAAACTGAAACAACCGCGTAACTATTGAAAATGAGGGAGATACTGAAAGAAGAGGAATGTAGTCAAGACTCTCTTATTTGAGTTTTCGAATATCTTCAATTGCAATTTCTTGTCTGTGTCTATAACGCCCCCTCTACGCCCCCCCCTGGAGCGACACCTGCTCGCGACTGATCGGATCCTGCAGCGACACTTGTTAGCGCCGTGCATATTTTTCAAGCCTGCATTACAAAAATAAAACCTCCATACTTTCCGTGACCTCTACTCCAAGAAGAACCTGTATTCCAAAAAATACCTGCATTCCAAGAAAGTATGCAGAGCTGTATTCCAAGAAGAACCTGTCAGCCTGCGTCAACCGTGTATTCCGAGAAGCAACCGTCGTCAGCCGTCAGTTGATCTCTCAAACGCGGGGACCCGAATCGAAATTGAGTCATAACTCAGAAAAAAAGTCACCGCGCCCGCAATAAATCTTTAAAACCCACTGTTTGTGTTCAAGATATGAGAAGACGCACCGCTTGGGCGAAAAATTCACGAAGACGCACCAAGATATCATCACCGAACGTCTCTGGCGGTCAATCTCTACCACTGGCGAGACAAGATCGTTTCTAAACAGTGTGTCATGAAGACGGCTTTCATTTGCGAACCTTGAGGTCTCTAAGAGTAGAATGCTGATACTAAAACCTGTTGACCAGATGATGGTAGCTAATCTCTAATATGGTAATATGAACTCTTTCACATCATCGCCACGTCTCTAACAATCGTACGTACCTGAAATTTTTCGGTCTAGTCAAACCAAGAAGATGATTTGTACAACTACTTCATTCATCTGAATTACTAGATAGATCTAAATCAATAGCTCTAAAATGTTGTACGATAGAGATTTACTAGTTTTCATTTCAGACTAGCACACAAAGTCGTTTGTTCTCTTTTTAGAACGTCAACAACCTGGAGTCCTACTTATTTAGGAAGCACGCAGTACTCTGAAGAATCCACCTAATCGTCCTACTTCATTTTTATGACGATCCCCGTTCTGATAACCCTCTTAATCGAGAAATTAAAAACTCCTGTTGTCTCCATGACAGTGGTCCTGTCAATCTGTATCAAGCCGTGCTTTCTCCATGACAGTGGTCCTGTCAATCTGTATCAAGCCGTCCTGTCTCCATGACAGTGGTCCTGTCAATCTGTATCAAGCCGTCCTGTCTCCATGACAGTGGTCCTGTCAATCTGTATCAAGCCGTCCTGTCTCCATGACAGTGGTCCTGTCAATCTGTATCAAGCCGTCCTGTCTCCATGACAGTGGTCCTGTCAATCTGTATCAAGCCGTCCTGTCTCCATGACAGTGGTCCTGTCAATCTGTATCAAAGAATGCTGACGAAACTACCTCTCGCAATCTTGCCAAGACACTTATGCTTTTCCCACATTGTCCTATGCTGTGCAAAGCTAATATTAGAGCTACCAGAAATCTTCGATCTTGGCACGCATCGTGGAACTACCTTGTTCCCCCAGTCGAAAACGGAGGCTCCGGGATGCCTGTCAAAATGGGAGATTTGTAGTATGGTCCTTAATAATACTAGTTCCTTTTGTTCTGGCACAGAGATGTCGTGCGAGAAAGCCCTAAACGTAGTGCCATCCTCCAAAGCGATGTGGTGATAATCCACGCCAGTCCATTCGTCGCCTACAGATTTAGAACGTTCTCACTGTTACACTCTTCCAACATTGATTTCATAGCTTCTTAGCTTATAACCATAGGAGACCACTTCTGGGTGCAATTGATAAAGGAACAATTGATAAAGATATTGTTTGACTTGTAAACTATAATTACAGAAGCTTTATTGATAAAGAGCTGGATATTACAGTGCGCAAAGGGTGCAATTGATAAAGGAGTACACAAGTACTAGGAGAGTCACTGACGAGAATCGGCTTAGCATATAATCCTTGCCATAACATATCCTTGCAGCTCTTCAATTAGGACACCGCCAAAAGTCCCCTTAACCGCAGCGTCGTACAATGTCGGGTAACTACTTTTTCCTCCAAAGTAGTAATCGACAATCCACTTCATCTTAGAATGTATTTCATTCAGTGCGTAGCCTTAGTTCATTCAGTACGTAGCGTCATGCCATTCAGTACGTAGCGTCATTTCATTCAGTACGTAGCGTCATTTCATTCAGTACGTAGCCTTAGTTCATTCAGTACGTAGCCTTAGTTCATTCAGTACGTAGCCTTAGTTCATTCAGTAGCCTTATTTTCCTTCATTTGAGAAGTAGCCCTGTAAAAATCTTGAGCCATTGTATAGTCGATCCTTCTAATATGGGAGCAAAAGGGTTCTTGTACTCTTCTGTGGGTGGACATCTCTATTACCAAAGAGGCGTCGAGAGAAATGTGCAGTGACAGAGCACTCCCCTAGATGTCCTTGACATTTTTATTTTTCCGATAGATGCATCCTTTATCATTTCAGTAGAGATGCTAAAAGAGACGCTAAGAGAGACGCTAAGAGAAACGCTAACGCTAAGAGATGAAATGAATGATAAAAGTCGTCCATAATCATCATCGGCTTTGCCTCGGAAGGATCTTCGGCTCCTTGCGTTTCGAAGAATATCACACCCCATAAGGCTTGCTGCAATCGAAAGTAGTGATTGGCAGCTTTCACAGGAACTGTATAGGCATCACGAAGATCTTCCTGATGTTGTCGCCCATCCTTTGCAGCAGCAGTTGCGTCTAAAGCATCCTTTTCCTCTAGGAAAACCGTTTTGTACCCTTCGGCTACAAGCTGCGCCAGTCTGTAACAACGATAGGAAAACTCCTTCAGTGCTGTGAGTTCCGCTTCCGTTTTTCTTCTACGGTTGACAGCATCCTTGATTAGCGCTCGCAATAAGAACTACCCAAATAATTCCATTGTGAAGTATTGAATAGTTCGCAACAACGAAGCAACGAAGCCATCTTCTATGTTCATGGTCTCGAGACCAGAACCTGACTCTACGTTCAAAGTCTCGAGCCATGATTCCGCGTTGGGAAGGAAACTGAGACAACAACGTCTCCTGTGAATACATGAAATACTCTTCTGAGCCTTAACTTAAAAGCATCTTCAAAACTGACAGGCGAAAACCAGGGTCCTTGGCTTCTCTTCTGTCCCACTTTGCTCTGTCCAACTGAGCCCACTGCCGCCATTGCCTCGGACCATTTTTGTCTTTGCTGGTCCACAAACTTTTTATCCGGCATTAAACGACAGCTATGAAGATACAAGGACTGAAGCATAGCAGTGCCCATAGAGCGACCCAAGCGCAAAGCGTTTTCCTCGCTGCTCGTCGTGGCTAGGGATGCAGGCATAGCACTTCCACTTTCTAGGCCTGAAGAGTCTCTAGCGTCTCTAGAAGCAGGTCTGTCCATGCCTACCATGCGCCAATGCGGATGAAGAACTGGTGCACTCCCAGATACACCAATTGTGGGCGCGTTAGTAAGCTTCACTGCTGCAGGCTTCAAAATTCTCAAGGCCCACTTCTCTGCTTCAAACGCAGAATCTGTCAACACGTGCAATGACTGAAAAATCAATTCCTTCTCCAGTCTTTGATATGGCTTCTCCCTTAATAGGGATCCACCTTGACACCTGGATCCGACAACACATCCCTTCGAAAAGTACTCTCTCGTTTCCGTTACCGGTTGTAGTCCATGCGGGAAAGAGTTAGAGCGCCCGCATCCATTGGTTTTGGTTTCTTTTCCATCCTTGGTTTCTTTTTCGAGAAAAAAAGAGAAAAGGACCAAGGATTGTGGTGTTGAGGACATGCTTATCTAGCAGTAGCCTTAAAAGAGAGGATAATCACAGGGTAAGAGGTTCGACTTTGTCCCATATAACTCGGCAGAGCTCGCATCTGCACATTATTCACTGGATATTTGTCGATGTAGCCAATATCCGAAATGTCGAGCTTTCTTTCGGCCGGCGCGGCTGGTGTGTCAAGGCTTCCTTTCTCTAGCAACAACCGCTTTCGATCTTCGTTGAGCGGATTTTCATACTTCCAGACCACACGACCGTTGTCGGCAACATGCCACTTTGTAGAAATTGTAGGACTTTCAGCTGATCCGCCAGGCTGGAGACCACCCAGTGTCAAATCCAATTCATTCGCTTGCAAAAGGGCTCTTTTCATGGCGATTCCGCTGCGAGGTAAGGTCGCACGACGCTAGATTAAAGCTGGTCATATCACAGTGCATATAAATCTCCGTTGATTGAGCTCATCGATCATAGTTCATGTGAACTACTGTTGTTGTGTTGCTGCAAAGTATTCCGGATAAAGTATTCAAGAATAAGCGGATATTTTCGTCGGAGGTACATTATCTATATTCTTTAAGAAAATGAAGGCTAGGTTAGGTTAGGATTAGGTTAGGTTGTGAATATTTAAGAAACCATATTCATTAAAACCAATGTCAACCTTGACAAAAATCAAGTTTAGTTGATATTATACTTAGAGCAGCCTTAACCAGCGAACAGTTTTATCTTCGGTAGCGTCAGAAGCGAGGTCCTCAGCGCTAGCTCGGATCACATCAGACCCGAATTCTTTGGTCAACTCCAATGTGTCCGAGAGAGTCACGGGTTGGATACGTGGTCTTGCTTGTACTTCTTTTTCTGCTGCAAGAAGAGCTTGTCCTCCTTCTTCTAACGGAGAGTTGTGTCGTCGTCCTCGTTCAACATCTTCTAACCCTTTATAATTGATGGGGTTGTCATGCGTCGCTCCGTAAAAGCCGAAGATATGCAAGTAAGGGTCCGTCATTCCCGCAGCTCCTTTGCCTATTGCGTGCGTCAAAGCCTGAAACAAATCGCCCACAACCAAGCGGCGAAACCCAAGTTCATCACCCGTTGCTCCATTATTAGAGGAGCTCACGAATGAACTTGATTCTTCTCTAGCTACGCATCCCATGCAAGAACTGAGGATCTGATACGTTGGAAACTGAAAAAAGGAAACTGGGCAGATAAATCAGGATGGGCCTCTCCTGTTGTGGGATCATGTTGAAGAAATCGGATCACACACCTTCCACAGGTACTATCCACCTTCCACAGGTATCCACCTTCCACAGGGTAAAGCTGTAATATCTGGGCCTTAACATGATCTTGGAATGAACTGCCGCTTTTCCACCCTGAAGATCTCTTGGAATAAGCAGCGCGCTTCTTCAAGAGTTCGGATGCGGATTCAAAACTCTCTGAAAAGTGTTCGCGCATTCTGTCCTTCATAGCGCTTGTGTTCCACCCTGTCGCAAGGCCAGAATAGAAATTTTGCACACTTTCAGCCTTATCGAAAGCCAACATGTGATTAGAAGAAGCAGAGCAGATAACGACGAAAATCCCAGCACTCTATCTAACCTCCTAAGCTCATAAGTGTGGGCGAAAGGGAGATAACCCTTCTATCGAACGCTGATCTCGCTGGGCTTTGCAAAGGTGCTTCCCCTATCTTGTCCAAATCGGAGTAGATCTCTGCTCTTCTGCTTGATAGTGTCGGGTAGAGTTCCGCTACCCCTTCGCTCAGTTCTGACAAGTTCGAGGGCTCCAGGCTACCGGATTTCCGTTGTCCCGAAGGGAAACGAGAATGCAAGCGCCGACTGACAGGCGAACGGAGAATCGCGCGTAGAAGGACTTTTGACGATGTTTCAGAAGATGGAGAAGATCTTAGGTTCCCAGCAGGAGCAGCACTACTATTAGAGCTTATACTTATAAATATTCATCTTGGAAAGCATCTATGGCGTATTTTCCCCTTAAAAAAGGGGCCAAAGATGCTTCTGGAGATGCATTACAACTGTAAACCTTAATACTAGGTCCTCTCTTACTTGTGCGATACCATTCGACGGCGGCGACAACCGCCGGACAAGCAGGGCTATTGGGGTCGTTGATGCCTGGCAGTGATGATTGAGGATGATCATGAAGATGCACGCAACATCAATGTTGAGGGACCACTTTTACTGCAAATCAAAGTCTTTGTCTGATGTAGGTAACACAACCTTCATGATACTTTCTTGACAGGAAGATCGCGCGTTCCTATTCATCAACAGAAGGAAAGAACTAAAATCGCTACAGTACCATCAGATGGCGTTCCATGACCTTCCGGTGACGCACCAACTTCTGCTGCCACACCAATTTCCTCGGATTTTTCACTTAGTAGCGTCTTCTCCACTTTCGCACTTAGTGCGTGGTTTAGCCCCTGCATGAAGAGTCCGAAGAGTGAGACGCTCGTATAACCGTAGGGAACTTGATGGGCGTGCAAGTATTCTGCAGCGCTTCTTGCTGCCTGATAGGCCTCCGCCTTCTGTAGAAAGATCCCCTCACATATGAAAACAAGAAAATCCATTATCGCTACCACTCTTTTCTACTTGAGAAAGTTGGGGCCCATCCGATCCATCCAAGTCCATCCTACATCCGTTCTATAAACTACTCTACATTATCATTATCATTACCACTCTTTTCTACTTGCAAAAAAAAATGAGAACGATAGCAGATTTTGACTCCATATCACACTTCCGCGGATGGAGACCCAGACGGTGGCTGTCTGTCTCGTCACTACTAGCCATTCCGCGAGTACTCTGAAACGACTTCTCACAAAGTTTAGTCCACAATTTCAAGACAGTTTCCCAATTCGCTGCTGCAGTCTTTGCGTTCTTTCGTTTCATTTTGAGTCTGGTGCGAGATCCTGATGAATGTCTGTTGGAAAAATCAGTGTTCGCATCGCCTCCTGCTGTTCTCAGTCTTTTGGAAGCCGGCTCGTCTTCTGCTCGCGACGTACCGAAAATTGATGACGCCCATCTCTTAGCACGTTCTGAAAAGGTAGTTTTACTGCTCAACCTCAAGTGTTCAGCATCAAAGTCTTTAGAATCAGTACTAAAGTCATCTACTTTGTTGTCTTTCCCATTTCTTGCAACGGCCTTGACAAGACCAGAGATAAGCTCTTCGGATGACACCTCGGTCGTGGCCAATTCATCTTCATCTTCGGATTGTGACCAATTTTTCACATACCCTGCATCCCGCAAGGAGTACAGCGGAACGTATAGACCTGCAGTTAGAGCTAGAATAGGAGGAGCTAGGAAGCACACCTATCTTGTCGGAGATTAGGACAAGACCGCACTTGTAAGAGTTAGGAAAATGAGAATTGCGATTCTACGTCGACGACCCGGTGAATCAATGCAATTTTTCCTCCTGATCATGTAGAGCATCTTGGTGTCCGTGATATTGTTCCACGACCTCCTTTACGAAAAAGTAGAATTATACTAGAAAGGGCTTCAAGTAGACAGACTGTGACTGTGACTTAAGTAACATGGAAGTGTAGCCTTAATGTAGGTCCCCGAAATTGAGGAGCTCCCCGCGCTGCCTCTGTCGCAGGCTCAATGAGAAGGTGAGGAACATATCTGTTCGTTCTCTGTTTTCTCGGGAAAATCAAATCGATTCTGGAAGATGAAAATACAACAGGCAAATACGTTATTTTTAGAACTCACCCTTTTGCTCATCCATCCCGACGTCCATCCTGAGACCGTTCTCCCCTTGCGAACGTCTCTGAGATGCTTCCGAAGATGTTGAACTAGGGAAGGCCATAACTTTTTCCGCTCTAATAAAGAGTTCCGGTCGAACTCTAAGGTGTTCCGTTCTTGTGAAAGAAAATTCATCCCCGCTGATGCTGGAAGAACAGAATCAGCACCGGTGTCGTCGTTTTTCTCCAGCACCGCCATCAAACTGGTACGGCCTAAAGGGTATAGGTCGCTTAGTGGTACGAGATGCGTTCGACATTTCTCGAGTTCGGACCTTTCTAACTTCGCGACAGACTTCGCGACAGCACCATTAGACACTGCCGGTAAAAAAGCCTCACAGCAGGGATGCAGCGGCACCACACCAGCATTGCCCCCTTCTTTCTTCTGCCGTTGCTGTAATTCGAGGGCTTTTTTCTCCAGTGTGTTTCCCAGTTCCATGCTTTCATCATCGGACAGGAACAAAGCCCACGAAGTAGTCATAAGAGGACTGCTCTCACTGCTCTCACCTCCACCAACTACTAGATGATCTGAAGAAGATGTACTAGGCCCAGAACCACAATCCACGATTTGCGACACCAGACCCGCACGTCCATCGCCCTCACGTTTTGCCAGTACTAGTTCACGCCCGAGGATACTTCCGGTACCCAAAGTATACTGTAAACGTTGGGGCAGAAGTTTTAAATTCTCGACTTTCAAAACTTTCAGCTCTCCTGTAGTTCCTGATCCATTGAAGCCTCCTTTTGGATCCGTTTTAGCCCATGGACGGTGGAGTAAGCGAACCATTCGCTTTCCTGCTGTAGCTGTTGCTCCTGCTCCTGCAGTTGGAACTTTATAATCATTAGTGCCATCGTCTAACGAAGAAGATGGATCCTCTACAATCTTGCCCAGTTGTCCGTTCAAATCAGGACGCTTTGTGCCATGGATTACCACTATAGATCCAATCGATAAAAATTGCGAGACAGAACTAGAAGAAGGCCCTTCACGTTCAGCAGATGAAGTCTCTTGTTGATTCGAAGGCGTAGGTTTCTCACTCGAAGAAGGAAATGGTTCTTGACTTGAAGCTGCGCGTTCCTGCCTACTTGAAGGTGCTGTGTCCAGTGCCGGAGACGCAGGCGCGTCCTCTCTCGAAGATACAGTTCCCTCAGGACTAAAAAACTCCGGAGATTTTTCTGGGCTTTGAGACGAGTCCTCCACACGAGTATGAGTCTCACTCCTGGCCAACATCGTGGTTGTGTCCGGCTCCTCCGGCTCAACAACATCTTCCATTTCCATCGAGTCCTCTTGAGAAGCAGAATCAGTATCGAGAAAGGCATCCTCTCCACCTGCCGTCATGGACAGTGTCGCTCCCACCTCTTCAGGCATCGGAGACTCAGGAGTCGTCGGAGAGTTAGGAGCGTCAGTCTTCAGCGGTTCGTCTTCACCGACTCGTTGTAACGGCTCAGTTTCTAGCATTGCGTCGTCCTCAACGAGCACCATCGCCGTGGGCCCTTCACCGAGTGCCATCGGTCGGGTCTGAAGTCCATAGTTTGCTTTCTCGTCCACTACGAAGTCTTCAGCACTGATGTCGCCGGACTCCACCTCTCGAGCCACAGCCTCTACAGCCTCTTGGTCGCCTTCTCCAACAGTCTCTAACCCTTCAATAATCCAAGCTGACCCGGTTTCTGCCTTGTGCAGTGTCTTGTCTGGTGAACTCGCAGGCGAAGGAAACGCCGTAATTGGGAAAAACGCAGGCCCAGAACTGCTACTGCTTGGCATCGGTTTCCCTAATGTTGTCAAAGGCTCTATCACAGTTGGCGGCCCACGTGGTAATGCACTTTCAATCTCCTCTGCTTTCTTCACATTATTTCCATTATTGGACTCAGCCTTGTGGTCCTTTCTACCGTTCTTACCAACCGCCCTATCATTGTCTACTCTACCTCCGGCTCTATCATGGAACTTGAATTTCTTTTCTTCCTCCACTGTCAAATCGCGGATGTCGGAGGCATCGACCGTATGCTCCTCTCCACTCTCCATTTTCACCACATATCTGTCCGCCTCAGGCACCGCGTGGACAATGTGACCAAATAATGGCTCGTCTTCAGTTAATGGATTCATTTCTGCTTCGGGCATAGTATGATCGCTTTCTTCAGTTGGATTCATGCCTGCTTCACGAGGTGTATCTTCACAAACTCTTGTAAGAGGAACGGCGTCCGAAGACGAGGCACGACTACCAGACGCAGCAGGTGCCTGTGAGGAAGATCCGGCTGCACCTGCATTCGTAGCTATCACGGCCTCCCTGCTGGTGGAGCGTACAATTGCCACAGTCTCGCCTTTTCTAATGCTCGTTTTTGCTACCTTGACAAAACCAGCTAGCGCCGACTCCAGCTCCCGCATGGACTTTAGCAATCGCGTGATCTCAGGCAGTGTCATTCCCGTGTTTGCTCCCTCTTTAGAGGTAGGTTTTTGGTGCTCGCTTACCCCGCTTTTTATGCCTTTCTCCCTTAGGAGAGGCATAAAAAGCGGTAAGAAAAGCACCTTTAACCTACCCTTAACCTCTTTTCCTGCAGTACTAGTATCATTCTTGGTATTACAACATGATCCGTGGTCATCTGCTCCAACACAGGGTCCACCGTTGGCATCTGCTCCATTGGAATCTTTAGACACGGATTGCTCTAAAAACTGTCTAACGAGTGAATCGATGAAATCCATCAGCTCCTGATGAAGCTGCTGCATGCTTTCCATGCGAGCGGCGAGAGAGAGCCTCTTGTAGTTCCAGTCCTGTTGTAGTACTAAATCGTCGATTCGATGTCGAAAACTGAGCACGCGCCGATTCCCATCCTCAAAAGCGGGGCTCGGAGCTCCCATAGTCATGATCCAAAAAGGTGTTGAAGCGCTAGAAGTAGGGTCCTCTAGTCGTTGTTCTCTAGTTGTTGTACCAGGGTGAAACACAGTGGAGGGTCCACGACTTGGTGATGCTGAGCCTGACGGTTCCTCGTAGGCTGCAGAGCCACTTGACGACTCTCCGCGCGCAGCTTTAGTTGGTGGCTCAGGAGGCCCAGCCCACGCGGCTGCAGAAGCAGAAGCTCCACTAGTCTTAGCAGGAGGCCCAGGAGCCCACGCGGCTGCAGATGCAGCAAACTGATTTCGGTCCCCGCGGACCCCTTTAGTTTTAGGAGCGCTTGAAGCTGTACCGATAGTAGGTGGTGGTGGGGTCTCCGAATTCCTTCTCGGAGGACCAGCCCATGCTGCTGCACCACACGGAGTCACTCTGCCCGTCCTGGAAGCTCCGGTCGGGAAATATTTGGAGCTACCTCCAATTCTACCACGAGATCGCGACCTAGAGCGCACTCTTGAAGCCCTGGATGAAGTTCCGCTCGAACCTGTGGCAGTTCCTGCGGCACCAGTTGACGAAGCGGAGCTTCCACCAAATGGGGACGTAAAACTAGCGAAAGGAAGATCTCCTGTTCCTCCCAGACCGAACGGTAAGCCTCTAGGAAACCAAGAGCTAAAGTCGAAAAGTGATCCAAAAAAGCCTCCTGTTGACCTAGTAGGTGTAGACGAATCCGCAGAAGCTGCTCTTGTTGCTGCCCCTGCCGTAGAACTGCTGCTGCTGCTCTCCCCACCACCTAAACCGAAGTCCTCGTCAGTTTAGAGTTACAATCGAGGCACCATCCTTCGACAGCCTCTCGCATAGCCAACGACCACGGTGTTGAGGTAGAAGGTTCGAAATAGAACGTAACTCGAATATGGCAACAAGCAGTCGTGGGCAAAAGTAGTAACAACAAAGTGATTGAAGTAAAAGCAGCAAAGTGAAGTAAGAGCTGTAACTAAAGTGAAGTCAAAGTAGTAAAGTAGTAAAGTGAAGTAAAAGCAGTAAAGTGAAGTAAAAGCTGTAACTAAAGTGAAGTAAAAGTAGTAAAGTAGTAAAGTGAAGTAAAAGTACAGTAAAGTGAAGACTCTCACTTTTGATTGAAGTAAAAGTACAGTAAAGTGAAGACTCTCACTTTTGATTGCTGTAAAAGTAGCAAAAACGTGAAGATTCACTTTTGTTCCTTGCCTTACCCTGATGTACTGCGTGCTTTACGCCATGAGTCTCTCATTCTCGCTTCTTCCTCTCTACGCTTTGTTTCCCGGTCCCGCGTGGCCTTCCTTTCCTTCTCCTCCAAAGTTTTCAACTTCTCTTCGTGTTCCTCCCACAAGGCCGCACGTTGTTCGCGCAACTCTTCTCTTGATAGATTAGAGCTACCGCGTTCGTAGTAATTTAAGTAGGAGTAGGAGTAGCAAACCCGAGTAGGAGTAGCAGTAGCAGTAGCAAACCCAATTCAGGGACACATCTTCTTTGACGAGAGAGAAAAGCAGCATCAAAACAACATCACATGGCCAAGTGAGTCTTCTACTTTTCGCTTCTATTTCAGTATCCTTGGAACAGGTACAGGCTAAGGCTTCTTTTAGACAAACCAAGAAGTAGGATCATTCACATTCATGGTGTGTAGTTAGAGGGTAGCCCGTATTCCCCTTGAAAAAGAAGCCGAGGACGGCGCTGAAGATGCTTGTTCAGCGATAGCCGTAAAAAGAACCCCTGCGTCCCTGTCATCTTGCAGCTTTGCTTCTCGCGCACTCGTTCCCGCCTCCAAAGCCGCCTTCTCACGGTCGAAATCGAAAGGGTGTTGTTCTGCCGCAAGGGTGTTTGGTGGGACGATCCCCACCAAAAACAGAGCAGCTACTACAACAAGAGGTCGTCTTCTTGCGAGCTGAAGTAAAGCGTGTTGGCGGGTCCTCCTCTTGCGCGCTGAAGTAGAGCACAGTGAACTCTGTATCTGTCCCATCATTTTGTTGTTGTGGTAACTAGTAAACTATTCAAATTCTTGTGGATGAAAAAATCTTAAAAGAAGCTTGTTTTAAGAGGCTTAGTGAAAAAATTCCAAATAGAAGTGTTAGTAGACTAGTAGTTACCGCGCCGGCACTAAAGTAGTTAGTAGTTACAATTAATCTGGTTACACAAACTTCAAAAACCAATCAAAAGTTGTACCAGTCAACCATATAATAGAACTAGACGCTTCAACAGATTCTTATTGTAATAGCCAAAACTTAGACCCTCTAACGAAATTCAAAACTGGTCACAACAGAAACTCAATCTTCTAAATCATGAAAAATCATGAAAGATGCTGTGATCAAGAATCAAGTGAAAACCTCTTACTTACCTATCAGCCAAAAAGCCTGAACCAAAACCTGAAAAATTGTTGTTGGGGATTCAAGATGAAGCTTGTTCTACGAGCTACTTAGCAAGTTTTGCATTAGATTGCAAAATCCAGGTCCGTCATTAGGAAGAACTCGGAATCGCCATTAGAAAAACTTCTTGGCCATTGCACGCAGAAAGACTTGTTGACACAACATGCGCTGCATGTAAAATAACTTACTTGCGCTGCATGTATAACTTGCGCTGCATGGAAATAGCGCAATGATTTCCACTCGACTACTTGTACATCTTACACCTTCAAAATATGTTTTCACTATCAACTCTTCCTAGCCGAAATGGGTGAAATTGAAGAGACTTTTTGGTAGAGTACACCTGTCCATTTTTTCGCTACTACACTGCTAACCGAAGATTCCAAAATAGATGATGTTAGGAGGCAGTTAAGCATTAAAGCGCTTGAGGCAAGACGGCCCAAGGCGAGACTCCACGAGAGACGCTTCTCAATCCTTACGCAGACTCAGATGCTAGAGACACTCCGCATGCAAGAGAGAGAGACTTCCAAAATCCGAGAGAGACTTCCAAAATCCGAGAGAGACTTCTAAAATCCGAGAGAGACTTCTAAAATCCGAGAGAGACTTCACCAGCTACGAACTCAGAATTTTGTAATCTTGGTGGGCTAGGAATTCATTCATCTTGCACAGCGGGCAAACGTCTTACATCTCGATATTTCAACATGATCTTAGTGTGCTGTCATACCATTTTTCAAACATTGCCATCGTCTTTTCGTCATCTGCAATTTTTTCAATGTGCTGTCTTTCCTGCAGCTTTCCTTTGTTTTCCTGTTCTTGCGTTTGCCAAAATGCTTCCATTCATTTCGGGGGCCTTCTCTTTTGTATCACGAGCGAGCTCCGTAAAGGACCTGCCTACATATTTCCCGCGTAGCCACCGGCGTAGGGGGGAGTTCTTAATCCCCTTAACAACTACGCAAAAGCCCTGCATCCCCTGACGGGCGTAGTCAACAGGTCCACACATAGGTAGCATGTTTATTATCTAAGCCCCAGCATTATGAAAGTCATTAGACGCCAAGGGCCAACAAGCCAGAACGAAGTCTATCTTAACTTGGCTAAGGTCTTTCTGAGAAAGGGAATTTTATTGATGACGAGGCAACGCCGCTTCTATTTTTTCCTGTTGATAGACAAGACGAGCAGCACATAATAAGCATTCGGTCGCAGCTCTTTCCCCTTACAGAATCTGACGAAGCAAGACCGCGCCAGTCTCTGACTATAATCAACACAGCGCATTATCTATTTTTCTATGCTGGCTTTTTAATTACTCAATAACTCAGTATTAGTGTCATTCATGCTTACCTTTGTCATCAGTAATTGGGTGTTTTTTTTGTATGGTGAGCGAGCCTCAGGCAAGACCTCTGCCTGCACCACTCCCGTAATAGAAAAGGCGATATACAATTTCCCGAGTCAAGAAATTATAGAGCTACTAGGTGACCACTGGACTCGAGAACAGGCCGCGGACGAGGAGAATGCGCCGGGCCCAAGTTTATGCACGAGGGCGGACCCAGATGTGGGGGATCAAACGCCACACATCCCGCAAGCACTCCAATCGAAAGACCTAACGCGACGCAAGTCTTAAGATACTTCGTGACGCAGCGACTGAAAACCAAAGGAAAATATATGACGCCGCCCTTTTATTATAATAACTAGCCACTTGCTGTCCTTTTAATCATTCGCTTAGATTTACTTTTGTATTTAACAGTGGCGCATATTTGGAACAGCCTTCGAGACGTCGGCCTTGCATTCTTTAGCCCTGATTGTTGATTTTTGATTTTGGAGATTAAGGATCATGATAATTTGCTTTCATAGGTATCACAGTACTCTTGCTTTCGAAAGATAGCATGGCGGAAGTCTCTCATGGTCACGCATGTACCATAACGGAGACTAAACAATATCGCGATGCAAATCTTAAGATAATGCGTCGCGCAGCAGCTGAAAACTAGAGGAAAAATTACCTTAGTAAGGTTACAACACAAAGCTCATGGCTACTTTTTTCACTATCACTTCCTCAACAAACTAACAAGGTCCATTTTTCATACTTGCTACATTTTGTCCATCTTATAGCAGTATCACGACAGTCATGAGTATCTTACTGCGTATCCTCCATTACGAGCATAGCCTACGACAGCCACTAGTCACTTTTTACCTAACATCAATGTCTTTCTATGATTCCGTATCGATTTCCTATTATTGCGTTTCATACATCTGTGTCTACATCTTTGTCTTTCTAGTTCTGCATACTCATTTTCATTTCAATCAACGATATCCACACTACATTCTTAGAAACTGCGAATCAAATTACCCTAGTAGAGATTTCTATCATCATCTACGCTTGTCTATGTTGCTTGCGCAATTTGTGCATAGCTCTACTCCATTCATGCTCGCGGGCCCGTTCTTTTTGTATTTTCCATTTTGTATATTTATATCCGTCATGCTGTTACTTATATCCGTCACTGCGTACTTTTATGATCTTGCGCACCATCCGTTAGATATAGAGTAAATGTGCTTAGCGAACGATAATGACAAAAAAGACAAGTTTTAAATAAAATTTTGGAGGCAAAAAACAAATCAGCAGTGGTCTGCTTACCTAGGTCTGATGCTGTCTCTGCCTTCCACGCCTGTGGCCATTCGGTGAGCTCGCCTAACGCTTTGTCGCCTTTTGGTTTCTGCCACCACAAGCACTGCCTTCCTAGTTGAGCTAGCATCAATGAAAAGTGCAACCGATGAGTTTTTTTCGCTATCTAAGGATGCGGATGTAGGTGACCAACATAAATCTATCCTCACTTCTTAGTCAGTTTAAGATTACAAAAAAAGAGGTGGAGGGGTATTTGCTTGTGGCGCCTATAGGATTGACTCGACCCATATACACACCAGGGAGGGGGGCCCCCCGTGAAACCCTGCGAGCGTCGTATCCACCTGAAGAGCGCGACGCGCGCGGGGGTATTAGCGTGACACGCTTAGGAGCGTGACGCGCGTGAGAGTATTCACGAAGCGCGTGAGGGTGTCGTGGCGCGCTTAGGAGCGTGACGCGCGTGAGAGTATTAGCGAAGACCATAAGGCCTCCCCCGGATGTTCTTGAGGTTGGTCATGAGGTAGTCCGCGGATGTCCTTGGGCTCATAAGGTCGCCCACGGATGTCCTTGAGGTCATAAGGCCGCCCCCGGGCGTCCTCACGATCAGAAGGTCGCCCCCGGATGTCCTTGAGATCATAAGGGCGCCCACGGATGTGCCCCAGATCATAAGGCCGCCCGCGGATGTTCTTCAGATTATAGGGCAGGCCCCCCACGGAACTTCCGCAGATTATAAGGTCCGCCGCGGGTGTTCCTCCGAGCGATCATAAGGCCCCCCCGGAATTTCCTCAGATCACAAGGCCCCCCGCGGACGCTCCTCCGATCATAAAGCCTCCCGCGGATGTTCCTCCGATCATCAGGCCCCCCGCGGGCGTTCCTCGTCAGATCGTCAGGCCTCCCGCGAATGTTCTTCAGATCATCAGGTCGCCCCGGGATGTTCCTCAGATCGCCAGGCCTCCCACGGATGTCCCTCAGATCGTAAGGCCCCCCGCGGGTGTTCCTCAGATCATCAGGCCTCCTACAGAAGTTCCTCGCCAGGTCGTCAGGCCTCCGGCGGATGCGCTTCAGATCATCAGGTCGCCCCCGGATTTTCCTCAGGTCGCCAGGTCTCCCACGGATGCTCCGCAGGCCGTAAGGCCCTCCGCGGGGGCTCCTCCGATCGCCAGGTCTCCCGCGGATGTCCCTCCGGTCATCAGGCCCCCCAGGCGTTCCTCAAGTCGTCAGACCTCCCGCCGATGCTCCTCAGGTCGCTAGGCTCCCACGGAGGTCCCCAAGATCATCCGGCCCCCCCCGATGTCCCTCAGATCGTCAGGCCCCCCGCGGATGTCCCTCAGATCATAAGGCCCCTCACGGATGTGCCTCCGATCATCGGGCCCCCTCGCCCGGGACGTTCCTTAGATCGTCAGGTCTACCCCGGACGTCCCTCAGGTCATAAGGCCTCCCTGCCACGGCCGTTCCTCTGATCATCTTCAGGCGTCACACTTAAAAGCGGGACGCGTCACGCCCAAAAGCGTGACGCGCCACACGCGTCACGCCTAGGGCCAAGCGCGTGCTTCTCCCTTATAATAGGGGGGGAAGGGGGGAAGGCTTAGGCATGCGGCCTGTAAGACGCCCGCCAGGTCTTACGGAGGCCCCCCGGCCCCTTGCGGATGGATCTTCGGCGCAGCACAGTGGTGGAAGAGCGACGAGAGCAGAACGAGCGAGGAGAAGCGCCCACCCGTCGTGTGGTGGCCTCGTGCGTTGCCACCTTTGCCAGGTCTGTAGGGTACTACACACAACACGCCAGAGGGGTCCAGCCTTGCTACCTTTGCCAGGTCAGTCGGGTACTACACGCAACACGCCAAGGGGGTCCAGCCTTGCCACCGTTGCCAGGTCTGTAGGGTACACGCAACACGCCAAGGGGGTCCCGCCTTGCCCCCTTTGTCTCCATCGGAAGCCTTCCTTGTCCGCCCTGCAGTGCTTCAGCGTCTACCGGTTTGGTGGCGCTCTAGGGTCCAGGCAAGAAGCGGGAAGGGGTCAGAGGTGGGCGCTCCGAGGCCCTCCCGCCCGGAAGCTCCTCGAGAAGAGGGCGCGGGGCTGGAGGCCCCCCCCTCAAAACCTCAAAAAGTTAGATCGGGGGGGGGGTGTGGGACTTACGGAACGCCGCAGCGCTGTTCGTGACGCGTGACGCCCACCGCGTGACGCCGTGGGCTCCGGGGGTGGACGAGATTTCTGTGCTCAATTTCAAGCGTTACACCGCACGAAACGCCGCGCGCCTCCTTGATCGATCCGGGGGCCCTTGATCGATCCGCAGGCCCTTGATCGATCCGCAGGCCCTTGATCGATCCGCAGGCCCTTGATCGATCCGCGAATCCTTGGCCGAACCGTGCGTCCTTGATCGATCCGGGGAGCACTGATCGATCTGCGCAGCCTTGTTCGATCCACGAATCACGGATCGACTCACGGAGCACTGACCAACATCGTCCCACGGATCACTGGCCGACAACGATCAGCGGGTCGCTGATCGATCCACAGACCGCCGGCCGACATCTATCCACGGGTCGCCGATCAACATCGGGCCGCGGGTCACTGATCGACCCGCGGGCCACTGATCGATCCACGGGCCACTGATCGACCCAAGCAAGGGCCGGCGATCGATCCCCGGGCCGCTGATCGATCCGGGACTCCTTGCCGACCGATCCGCTGACCGCTGATCGATCCACGGGTCGCCGATCGATCTGGGGATCGCTGATCGCTCCGCGGGTCACTGATCGCACTGATCGATCCCCGGAGCGCTGATCGATCTACGGAGCACTGATCGATCTACGGATCACTGATCGCTCCGGGGGTCGCGCGTGACGCACCTGATCGCTCCGCGGGTCACTGGTCGAGCCGGGGATCGCGCGCGACGCGTGACGCATCAAAGAAGAGCACAGCAAGAGGGTCACCCTTATAATAGGGGGGCCACGCGGGGGGACTAATTTGGGCAGCTCTACAGCGTTAAGCCCACCTCACGGGGGGGCCCTTCAGCCCTGAGCCCTGGAGCATATATATTCCCAAACCCTTACGAGCTGACCTCCGTTCTTCGGTATCTGCTTTGGTAATAAATGCTCGCCCAGTCATGCGATTGATTCTAAATCTAATTTCTTCGTATTGCAGTTGTAGTAAAAAAGCAGATGGCTTGTGCTGAGACAAATCTGCCCACAATTGCAAGTTTATCAAGATCATAGCAATCCTACTTCACTCCTTCACAAGACTGCCTATGGAAATATCATGGCACTTCGTGTTACTTGCTTACGTTACTTTCAATGGCCAGTCGTTCGTAAGAGCTACTTTTTTGTGAAGCACTTCCAAATGTTTTTCTAAATGTTTTGCTGTTGAGTCTGTGCAGGGTAGGCACTCACAACAGCGCGTAAGCTGAATGGCGCACCCACCACGCAACTTCATTTCCATCTGAGTCCTGCTGGGCAGGTGCGTGCTACTTGACTTCTTCCGACACATCCATTACTCACCTTGCCCGCCATCCTCCTTTTGTCACCTCACCCCGTTCGCCTCGTGGCAACGCTTCATCGTCTACGAACTGTATTCAAAAAAACGAACTGTTCTTACCCAGCTATAATCTCCTCCCACCTGAATGGTAACCAAAACATTCAATGTGACCAAGATTCTCATCGACCATAATTCCAAATAGATGAAAGAGTACACCAACAACAAAAGCTAGCTCTCTGAACTGTGTTGAACAAACAGGGTCACAAGATAATATATCGCAGCGACTCGTATCAGTCGTCTATTGTGTGAAAGGAGAAAGAACCACGAGGAAAAACTAACTGGCTACTCTTCTTTAAGTGCTTCTGAAGATATCACGCACTCGTATAGCGTACGCAGTATGGGCAATGAAACTATCGGTGGAGCCAACCTAACTAGGAAAAAACCCGAAAGAAGCAGAAAGTGTTGTTGAAGGTATAAATTTATATGTAAAAAATTCTATTGAAACTCATTATATTACTCTGAATGTGAAGAAAAAGTACCTCCAGGTCTGAATCTGTCCACAGATTCAGTTCAGAATTGTGCAAGAACGTGCCACCACGAACCTCCCATATCTCCTATTGACTAGGCACACGAGGCTGTGGTGCGAATGTCGCGCCTCCTGCCGCTGCGATCGGGGACTCAGCCACAGCGGGTTCCTCTTCCGCTGCCGCCTGGCGGTCAGCTTCAGCACCCATACCTCCTGTTTCCTTTGGTCGCGCCGCTCCGCTCGCCGCCACTTTCCGTGTGTACAGTAGAAAGTAGGCATCCGCAAAGGGTACTTCGTCCCGCGTGATCTTCTCAGCTACGCTGTCGTTGAACGTAAACCAGTCGCCTTCCGCATTCACCCGCGCGCGTGTGATATAGTGTCCGCTGTCTGCTCGGTCACCGTTCTCCCCTTCAGTCGAAATGTGATACGTCACTGCCGCAAGCTCGTAAACATCGCGGACCTCGGCAGGAACGCCGCCGTCGCCTTCTTTCACACCTTCAGGAGCGCCTACTCCCGCGGCTGCGTCACCTCCCATCACAGCTGCACCAGCGCCTTTTCTCACCCTGTCTTCAGCTGTTTCCTTTGCTTCATCGAAAAACGTTTTCAAGTCCAGCTCTTGTGGAAAGGGGTAAATGGTCTTGTTTTTCCGAGGTGGTGCTGCTGCGTTCTGTGCGTAACCACCCAAAAAGCGCGGCAACTGTATCCATAAGACCGAAGGCAGCGGATGGAGTATCATTTTCTTTTCCAGCATTTTAAAATTTTCAAATGTCTCGTACAGCAACTGTGGGCTATTTATTAGAGATAGGCTTTTGGTGTTCGGATACCCCGTTCGCTATGCCTTTCCTGCTCCTTCAGAAAGGCAAAACGAGCGCTATAACATCAGGAGAAACTACACCTTTTTCAACCCAGTGCCCTTAATTTTCGCTCATCCTTCTCCGCACTCTCCACCCAAAGGCTGTTGCCTTCACGGTCGCGCTTTACTTCGAGGCTCACTCCGAGATCCGTGTCTTCCCACTTAAATGCTGCTTTTAGCATGTCTTCAAGTGTCGGGGTCGGTTCATCCGGAGTCGGATCGTGCTTCAGAATAATTTGCTTGTCTACATCGTCATCCGCTCCCTTCCGTCTCTCTAAGAGGTCACCTTGCCGCTGCTCAGCTTTTTGCTTAGAGGTTACGGATGAACGAATTACATATACGTCGCTCCTCACAATTACACTCCTCAAGACTCATTTCCTACGTCGAGTCAGGGATGTTGATTTAGTGAAACACGTAGCAGTGTGGGAAGAGCCCTTAACTTGCTTTTCATGATCAGAGTGCAAATGTCGCAGCAGCCTCGTTCGAACTTCGTCTTCTCTTGGTCGCCACACCGTCTTCGTTCTCAAAGCAGAATCCACGGGAACAAGCGTCGGTGGCGGAGACTTCCACGGGAGTTTTTCGTTGAACGAAGGAGCCGCACCCACGACAACGTCCTCAGTTTAGAAGAGGTTGCTGCGACATAACGAGTAGATGGACCGAGGAAAAACAAAGCATTAATATACTCACATCATGTGTACTCTTTTTATAAATATCAAACAAAAAACTGTCTGATGAAAATTCGAGGGTTAACACGACAAGAACTTTTCAAGAGTCGTGGCCAACATATTCTTTGACACGTGCTTTGTCTCCTAAAGAAAAGGGCGTCAAAGAAGATGCTCCTTCTTCTGCTCAGGAGATGAAGTTACATACTCGATATAACTGAGATAACCTAGTAGCCTAGAAGATAATACTCACAGATACAGCTCCGTTACTGCGTAGTTTGTCACTCTTTTGTTGTAAGTTTCGAGGACAGTACTACGCACTCTTTGTTCATCTGCTCAAGAGGTAAAGTTAAATAAGTACAGTAGGCCGTAAGCAGCAAGTGAGTTGATGTAGTCTGCGAGGAATGTGAGCACTTCCTGCGCGTCTTGCTGTCGGCGTTTCGCTTCCTCAGGTGGCAACTCTCGGGGCTCTGTACCACTTGTGCTCCCCTCCACAAAGTGACTTTTTAAGACCTGGCTCCACAATGAAGGGAAATGATCTTCCTTGATGTCGATGGCGTCTCTAGCTGGGGTATCGGGTTCAAGAGGATAGACACTTTCTGCAATTTTAGAAATCACGTTGAGCGAGGCGAGGCCCTTGTCTAGCATCCGGAAGTATTCGTTGGAGCGCTCGTTCGATTCGGCATTGTCGTCCGCGCCCTTACGAGCCGCAGCACGGGCGTCAGTTAGAGCTTGCCCAAATTCCCAGCGAGAGAGTGCGCTCATCTTTGACGCATTTCCGTGCAGTCACCTTTAACTAAGAAAAAGCGGGCCAAAGGTGACTGCACGAAAATGCGTCAAAGGTGACTGCACTCTCTCGATGTGAATGTGGGCAAACTACTGCTTAAGGCAAGTACTTCCGCGTTCCTGCGTGACCAATCAAGGAACCGAACGAAGTCTGGGACAGCGAACAGAGCCTGCAGACCCGCGCTGAGATAGCAGGTGTTCCCAAAATTTTTTATTCCTCTAGCTTGTCGTTCAAAGTTTTCCCACATCGCCTTCACCAGAGCAGGTTCAGCAGTTCCAGGAACACTAGTTCTACCTGGGGAGGCTGCAATCATGCCAGTACCTCTGGCCCGTTCGTCGTCGCCAGAAGACGACGGAGCCCCGTAGAGGCGACTCCGGTCCAACATAAGAACTCGACTGTGCTTTTCCTCTGCAGCAGCAGCAGCACTAGTTCTATCTGCGGAGGCCGAGGCTGCAACCAGGCTCATATCTTTAGCCGGTCCGCCGTCGCCAGAAAACACAGGAGGAGCTTCGCCGAGCCATCTCTTCTCCAACCTGCTGGCCTCCATGGCGCCTAGAGTCGCGGCCGTTTGAAGCCCGAGGATACGCCCTGTATCCACGGCCGGGCAAGTGTCCCTCTTCGTCCAAATATCGGAGTCGCAGCTCAGCGTGCTCCCTGAACCTGATGGGTGCGTGTCCCTCATATCGCTGAGAACCTGTCGCGGCGTGGTACCCCACAGACTGTACAGTCTAGTCGCCGGAGTAAAGCCTTCCCCTTCCTTACCCGCCTGCTGTTCCCTAGTCGCCGAGAAGCCTTTCGACAATGGCTGGTATCCAGCACTCTGTTCTTGTTGCTTCCTCTTTTCTTCAATCTTTTGCAAAGTTAGAGCTCACGAGCCCAAATAATCCATCTCAAGGTGCATCCTGGGCGCCTGCTTTTTCCCTTGAATGAAATACTAGTTCTAGTTGAGTTAGTTTATTTAAGTTAAACAGGCTCTCTAGGATGTCTTTCAAAAAGGTAGCTAGCTCTTCAGGTGTCTTTCAAAAAGACTCTGGAAAACTCTTGTCCTGAGGATGTCTTTCAAAAAGATGGATTAGGGGACGAAGCCTTAACCAATGGTTTGCCGCTAAAGCAGGCCCGTTTGCCAGGCGAGGGTTCCGGGGATCGTGCAGGAGTGGATACGCGAAGAGAAACAACTTCTCGGTCGATATTTTCAACAAGCTAGTGATAGCTGCAGCAGCTGGAACGACTGCGAGAGCGACCATTTCAGGGATCTGCAGGCCTAGCATGGTTCGTCGCTCTCTGTTCAGATAGTCCTGCACCGTCGTACCACCACGGTTTAACTCTGCGCCGCACAAATAGACCGAGTCCACGTCGATCGGAGGCCATTAGAAGCCATAGAGGAGGGCTATGCTATAGAGAAGAGGTCGCGCTATAGAAGAGGTCGTGCTACAGAGAAGAGGTCGCGCTATAGAAGAGGTCGTGCTACAGAAGAGGTCGTGCTACAGAAGAGGAGCTATAGAAGTAGACCACACGCTTTTCTGCCTTGGGAGGAGATGAGGCATTCATTCGATTGCGTCTCTAGAAAAAAGAGAAAAACTCAATACTAGAGGCTTAGAGTCTAAGAGAATTACTTCTCAATGGCCATGTACTTATATCATGTTAGGATCCCCCGTCTATTCTATAGTTAATAACCGGTGATTGATTTTAATAATAGTCTGATGAAAATCTAAGGATTGCTACAACATCAAAACCGACGACACACGCAAGACAGCCGCCGGAGTACTAATAGGCGGTGATTGATTATAATTTTGTTACACACGACGACATCAAGCGAGTCACTCATTCATTCATTCCTAAGGATAGTAAAACCTGGCTCCGATCTTATCCAATTTGTCGAGTAGGTCAGGCGCCATGCGCTGAGCCATCAACCCCTTCAGTTTTGCTTGGGAATAGTCCCCGTCTCGTTGGCCTTGTTCGGATTGTTCTTTTTAGCGCTCACCCATGTCCATCCTGAGGCGCGTCCTGGGTCCCCTTCTCCCTTGAAAACGTGCCCAAGATGCCTCCGAGGATGGATTAGGGTGAGCCTTAATCTTTATTCCGCTGCTGTCGCTGTAGACGGCACCACTTCGTATCTAGGCGCATACTCAGATACACCGGAGGTGGAGCATCTTGTGGAACATGAAAATAGTCGCTTTCGGGATCCAGATCCCTAGCTTTCTGAGCCAGCTTTTCTGCCTTCGCCACCTCAGCAAGTATTCTGGCTCTCATTAAAGGCGGAAGCATTTCACTTTTTAGTAGCAATCTCAAGTAGAGGTCTGCAAAAATGAAATGCTTGCTCAACCCTTAACCTCAATCCCCTTCCGTGGTCTGCTTCCTGCAGACTGGTTATAATCTGCAGTAAGAGTTCGCGTCGCTCATTTTTCGTCTCATCTTTCACCTTTCGAATGTTAGAAATTCAGTATTTGCATTCTTCAGAACAACGAACATCTTCTTTCTTCATCATAATCATCATCATGCAGACGAACATGATGACCGATCAGGCGGCCGACGAACATGGTGACCGATCAGGCGGCTGATGATGATGATGATGATGATGATGATGATGACCGATCACGCAGCCGAAGAAGAGGAAGAAGATGATGATGATGATGAATGCTTGTGCAGCAGAAGAACTCCGCCATGTGGAGGTAGCCCTTAACAATGTCTTCGCCTAGGAGCTTCGGATCCAAAAGCTGGTCGAATTTGTCCGCGTCAAATTTTGTACCTCTGACATCGTCTCTCAAGCCTTTTGATCGCTGGACGTTTTCCTCCTCTGCCAGTTCCTGTGCCTCCACAGAGACGCGAGTAAACAACTTTACGAAGACTTGTAATTGCGCGAGCACGTCCTCGTCGGAAAGCTGCGGAAGCATCATCTGTTAGAGCTTGTTACCCAAATCGGAATACATCTCGTAATATTAACCAGATATAAAAGAAGATAGGACATCTCGTTGTTACCCAAAAAGAAATACATCCGCCAGCTGAGAGTATGAATATACTGCATGAAGGGCTAAACCTAGGATAGAGGCAAAGCTGGCCGGTTGAAAGTACAAATAGAAATCCATTTGAAAGAGGCCTTTCTACTTACCCAAATAGAACAAAGAGGTTGTTGCCCAAATCGAAATCCAGTTGATAGTATAAATCTCGGCAGTGTAGTACTAGTTCTCCTTTTCCAGTTGAAAGTGTAAGAACCCTCAGAGACGCAGGGATGCCAGCGCCTTTTCCGATTTCTTGGATAAAAAATCTATTGTTTGGATGAAGTGAGTAACCTCGGACGACTATGTCTCGTAAAGTCATGGAGGTGGGTGGAAGCTTAAGACTTGCTTCTACGAGGAAAAAAGCCTATTTGTACTCGTAGAAGGAAGTCTTAAGCTTCCACCTAGGAAGTATATCTTTGTACTAGTGCTCGCTTTTGTCGAGTCTCATCAAAGTACTACTTAAAAGAAGCCGCCTTAAGTCTTCTTGCCGTGTCCGAGTTTCTTTTCGGCCAAGCTCCTAAGGAAGGAGCCCAAGCTCGTGTTTGCAGCATCCGTGTTTGTGAACGTTCCCACCAGAAGGCCGCTCCAAATAGCTTGGCTCAAAGCGTACAGCGTCGTATCGTCCTCATCCCTGAGACGTGACACCTTGGCTATCGCTTTTCTTTCAACAAAATCCACTAATCCCGCCAAGTGGCCTCCCTTTTTCTGTCGAGCGAATCGTGCTTTTCTTTTCTCCGGCCCAGGTCTGACGGGAAGATTCGGCTCTGCTTCTCCTGCTCGAGCTTGTGAAGCAATGCCAGGGGCTGCGCGCGTGGAGGTTCTTTGCAGGAAGCTAAAGCCGCCTAGTGGTACGTCCCGACCGTTGCCCGAGGCAGAACCCCCTGCATGTCTCGCTGCTTCATCAGCATCAGGGTGCACAATATCTTGAGTTCGTTCGAAGGTCAGGATTTGAATCTGTTGAAGGTCGCTTTCGCTGCGGGGACTCCGCCAGACTCCTAAAGTTGCAACCTTACGGAAGTCTGACTCCCTTGGATCCAATTCCCACCGCGTGTCCTTTTCGGGCGTACCTCCTTGCTTCCGCTTCACCTCTCCAGGCAAATACTGTACCCAGTATAAATCTCCAGATGCTTCGTGTTCGTTGCGATGACGAAAATAAATTTTGTCACCTGGACTTGTCGCTGCATCTGTTACCACACGAATGCGAGCGAGGCACGACTTCTGGAGACATACAGCTGTGGTTAGACCTTCCGGGAATGCATCTTGAGGGCCATCTTACTTGAGAACGCACATTACTAGGTTGAAGGATTGGCTTTTCACATACATCTTCCAATTCCAGGTTTTATATAAGTCAACATCTTGGACCCGTTTACCCCTTTTTGCACAGGAGGGGTCCAAGCAGATGCTTCTCAAAATGGGACATTTCCGGAAGTCTTAAGTTAGGAAACTGCTCTAATGATACAGGGCTATCCCCATTCAAAGGCTTCCAGACGGCCTTCCACCCTTTATTAACGACCAACATGCTGCACTCCGGTTTTCCGTTTATACAAAGTTTCTGGATATTTTCGTGAGACGTCCTTAAAGATGACCACTTCTTTGCATGATCAAACGAAAAGGCTTTCTTCAATGCCAATGCTGCTGGCCATTTTTCATCAGACCCCGGCGAAGGAACTTGAGCACCCTCCGTGTCTTCAGCATAGGTCGTGGGCGCTTCGCCCTCCAGCTTTCGTAATTCTTCCTTGTCGCCTCCTACCCGCGATTGGCCAGTGACGTAAGTCTTTTCCAACGATGTCACTTTTGCGAACTTACCATCAATTTGGGCAAAAGAGATCCTATCTCCGTCCGCCTCATTTCCCAATGACACCAAGCCGTCTGTGGGCAATGTCCACGCCTCCTCTATTGTTTCGAACTCGCTTGCCTCTGCCTTGTTTTCACGCGGCGCCGCAATTTTCTCCCGGCGTTTCCGCTCGGCTCCTCCCGCAAGTCTCTCACCAGAGCGCAACTGATGCGTAAATCGCCAAGGACTTGTTCGTACTTGGGTACTCGCATCACCTCCCGCCAGAGCATCTACAGAGCCTGAGGCACTTGTGGCAGCAGGGACCTGATCGTGTCCTGGCGATGAAGTTCCAGAGCCACTGCCTGCTTGGCCGCTTGCTACTCTCGTTCCCGCCCCAGCGTCCGATCCACTATCGCTTGGACTGACATCGAGACTGCTCGCTTTCTTTTTTACGATAACGAGTAGCTCAAGTGTGCTCTCAAGACTCCAAAAGGGATTCATTTGCCGTTTGAGGACCCCGTCTCCCAAGAAGAATGGATTTTCTCGGCCTTCGAAGGCCTCTACTGACACAACATCCATCATTCCTGTTATCTTCTTCGACGCTTGCGCGAATCTCATCTAAATTAGCAGAAGGCTCAGCTTAAGAAGAATCCATAGTACTAGGAGATGATTCTCCTAGTAGATAGTACCTGCTCCTCAATCTAGATCTGCTCTGAAGAAGGTTAATTTTCTGAGAAGTTCTAACAAACGTTTAACTGAATTATATCAATGACCACTATGACTATCCTACCTTATCAAGAATTTCGATTTCGTGACAACTGTGTACTTATAACTTTATTCCTGCGACTTGAAGAATCTCTAGTACGAGTAGTAGATATGCTCTTCTTACAGCTAGAGAGCTGGAGAAGGTCATCAATTATGCATAACTGAGTCTGTGTGAACTTGTCTGAGTTCTCGGGAAAGATCCACTCTCCCGTTGTGTTTTCGTCATTCTCGTCTTTGTCACTGTCATAGGCAAAGGCGGCACTGAACGCGCGGGTGTAGCCGAGTAAGTAATCTGATTCCAGCTCCTGCCAGGAGAAAGCTGCGCCGGTTGATCCCTGTGAACGCTCCCCACGCTCTGCCGCATTTTGCTCCCAGATGCCATACGCTCGTCTAGCTCTCCTAGCTGGGTCGCCTTCTTGCACCTTGCGGAACACATCCAGAGTAGGGCATGAGCCTTCTTCTGAAGAAGCTTCTGAAGGAGAGGCGGACTCACCTGCTGCTCCGTTGGAGGCCCTAGCAGCTTCTTCTGGACCACGTGTATGCTTGAACATTTTTTCCAAATACTCGGTCAGTCTTTGCTTACGGTGTGCCGTCCTCGGGGCTCGAATCCTTGCTACGTACCTGGTCTGCATCTTGGCTTGCTCAAGAACACTGCTGCTGCCGTCTCCCTGGTGAAGTAAATTCTCGTGGTCGCCTCGTGCTTGGTAGTGGACGGGCACTGCGGTCACAGTCTCTAGCAATTTCTCCTCCAAGTCGCGGGCATTTTCATCCTCTCCAGAAACTGGCAGAAGGTTTTGCTCGCGCAGATACATGAGCTTCGCCCGGCGTACTACTGTTAGAGGTGTCCGTAGTTCATCTTTCAGGCGCATCCTTGAAATATAGGGGAAAGTATTGCCCGAGGACAATACTCGGTCATACTTTTCAGGGATCATGCTTCCAAAAATAGATTAAAACTAGCTACACCTATGCATAATACTAGGTCCAGACCCACACCGCGGGGCTGGTCCTTCGCCGGGATTTTTTGATAAGGAGTGAACGTCCCTTTTCTGCCTCGCAGGCCTACCTTTACCCAGAGGGGCACCCAGCCCGCCTTGCGATTGACGGTGAGCCACGACGCGTCTGCCGTGTGATCCTTCAGGCCCGTCGAAAAGCGAGAGATCGGATCCGTCCAGTGCACTACGTGGTCTGTACTCGGAGCTGCCGTGACCACCCACCGCGAGGCCCCCCCGCCATCTTCAAGATCATGAAGAGGAGCCCCAGCGCTTTTTCTATCCTCTAGTTCCGCATGAGCTCTGAATGCCTCGCTATCGACTTTTTGCAGTTTGAATAACGGCTTCGAACTTACAGCAGGTTCGTTGGTACTGTTAGAGCAGGTTACGGGAAAGGTACATTTCTGCTCAGAACATGACTCCTGACTTACGGAAAAGTTACATTTCTGCTAAGAACCACATGATCCCAGTTAGTACAGACGGAATCTTCACATTTCTCAGAACATCCCTCCTGACTAGGTTATGGGAAAGGTACACTTCTGCCCAGAACCTTACATTATGAGCTGAGTTAGATTTCTGACTCAGGAATGTCCACCTCGCACTTACATCCCTGACTCATTTCCTACCGGAAAAAGTGAAGGTAAGCTAGGTAGTGTTACTGATTCAATTCAGGAAAAAAAGAAAAGGGGAGCTAGTGTTAGCGATAGTGAAGGATGTGTAATGCGGGATGAACAACCCTTAAAATCTCCCCACTTCTGATCCTCCTGGATGTACTTCCAACTCCACTGATCGGGCTGGGCTACGCCCCTTGCGCCGACCTCGTCTTTCAGCTTCATTAGATACAGGAAATGTATGTAAGTAAGTGGTTCCAATGGAAGCCCCGCTGAAAATAAGTTCTTTGATGCGAAGTAGATTTGAGGGGCTAACAACCTACAGGACAACCGATGAGGAAAGAGCTAATATCATCTTTTACATTTAGAACATTCCTTAGAGACGTCCGCGAGGTTCATGAGAGACGGTGGAAGACCGATCCGAAACCAGAACGTCATGCATTATTCCATGAAGTTTATCTTTTCGAACGTCTTCTTTTAGTGAAGTTGGCGCTTTCAAATAGCGGGATCAACTCCGGTCTAGCCTAAGAATGAAGCTATCCTGTTGGTGTACTAAGAGTAGTATTATAAAGGAGCATAATCTAAGTCCTCTGATGAGCGTGTTTACTACTAAATTTACTCGTAACTACATGATTATCGTGTAAAATCAATCTCATCTTAACTTAGCAACGTAGTAAAGCTCTCGACGGAAGTTTCCCAGACACGGGACAGCGTCGGCAGGAAAAGCCACATTTGGGCCAGCTGCTTTCACCCACTCGTATGGATTTTGGTCTAAAAGCTTCTTTGCGTCCATCCATTGCACCACGGAAGTTAGAGCTTACCTAAATGTTGATTCATCTTGGAGGGATTACCTAGTACAACCAAACTCATCTTGTGGCAGGAAGTGATCTCTGACGCATTTTTTCGTTCCCCCTCGAAGACGAAGACGTGTCAGACCACGAGATGCCTCTTTATAGAAGAAAGATCTTGATCATCTCACCAGCCCCATCTGGATTCCACCGATGCCCATGATCGTTCTTCTGTCACATCCTCGTACGTACTTAAACTTAAACTTATTCTCTTTCCACAATTAGAATATTATGGCGGCAAGCCCTAATAAAACTTCTCCCTGTGCTACCATTTTGTCTTGGGTGTTTCTTCTATTTTCTTGCTCCTGCCCAGAACCGCCGTTGGATCTAAAGATGTTCAGGTCTTCTTGCACCAGGCCAAACCCAAAGACAGCTCCATTACTAAAAGCATCCGCACGACCCAAAAGGTACCTTGGGGGCTCGTCTGCTGAAGACTCTTTCTTCTCCGTCGTGGGATGTGCCACGAGGGTCCTGGGAGGTTCTTCGCCATTGGAATTGGAGGGTATTAAGCTCTTTGGCACCTGAACGCGTCCTATGAGCACTGCGGTGCTCAGTTTCGCTTCTTTTGCAATCTGCATATTCCCTGACAACAAGATCTCCCCTTTTGGCACCTGGTGGCCCTTTGTGACAAGCAAAGAATGGGCTGGCAAGTACGCAGCTGAGGACTGCTCTCCAGTGCTCACAGTCTTAGAACTACAACTAAAATGGACAGCCATTGCCATCCATGAAGATCCTAGAACCTTTTTCCCCTTGAAAACGGTCTCAGGAAGAGGCCTGTGAAGATTGATGTCATCTTGTAGCCTTAACAGTCACAGGAACCCAACGAGCGGTGACAATTTCGGGATTGATAGCCAAAACTTTGATCTGCGCTTCGCGGCCAGTTGTGTAAGATTCTTTCACTTGGCATTGTTCGTAAAATTCCAACTCGCTTGGGTAAACTCGCCTCTGCCAAGCGCGTGGCTCGCTTTCGGAAAAGCTGCCTATTATTAGACCTTCCGGGAGTCCTTCATCCTGAAAGTCATCTTGTTGTACCCGTTCCCCCCTTACACGGGAGGTCCGAGATGCTTCTGGAGATGGATTTCATAATATATGTGGTGGAGCGGACCTAATGTGTACATAGATGGATAGGATAGGATGGATTGCACTATTACATAGAGATGGAGACATTAAATTACATAGAGATGGATTCTCAAAATGGGAGATTTATTCCGGAAGTTGTCATAATATTGCAACGTGTTCCAGGCTTGTTGCTAGCGATTCCGGTTGGAATTGGGTAGCTTCCTGGACCTGCGCCAGTTTAAGTTTAAGAAGCGCACGGTTTGGAAGATGAAACCGATCCACGACCATCTCTCTTTCTTGGCTACCTCCAGCTGCGTTCTTGTTAGAGGTACCGACCGACAACCTATCTTTGAAAAGAGCGTCTTTTAGCCTACTCGAGTCATGATGATAAAATAATTAGCCTCTTACTTGTAGCCTAATATTCCAAGGAGGGACTGAGACTGGTGACTAAAAGATGTTGGTATAAAAGATGTTGGGTTGACGCTACCGCCCATAAGCTTGCTTGCTACCAAAACGCCTGGCAGTTTTCTCCCACCTGGCAAGATGCACACGGCAGGATAACGTTCCTCCTGCTCGTTATACAACAACAAGTCCTCCACTCTGTACGCATTTTTGGGAACCTGAATTGCTGTTGTTGTGACATATTGTGCGGCTATTGTCATGGGCTGAAGATTGTGGTCTAAACAACATAAACTTACATTACTTATAAATTTTCTAGTCTACATAATGATCGGGAATGGTAGTATGTATAGTATAAGTATACCCTTTTCCCCTTATGCGCAAAGGCCCAGAGGAGTTCGTCTTGCAAAGTTTGCATCCCAAACCCGGTCGGATCTTGCGTTAAATTTTCGATGGCGCTTTGTTGCTCTTCACTCATGGGCTTCAAGATTTGCGCGAACATTTCCTTCGGGATCCCGGTTGTATGAAAAGGAAGGGGACTCCAAAGGGATCAAGGGGCACTTCAGTCTTAATTGTGTTTCTGCTGGGGCCCTAAGTAAACAGTCACTATTTGGGGATTTTTCTTCTTGTGTTCTTTTTTTCCTCAACCTATTAGTGGTCGAGATTGACTAGAAAGAACACCACGACTACGACTACGTCGTCGAGAAACTACTTTAAAATCCTGTGAAGAAGAAGAAGTTTCTCACCAGTCTTTTTCAATAGTTTTCTCATGTCAACAAGTTTGGCACGATCAGTGGGTCCATAATAGAGACTCAGGATAGACGGCAACAACATGTACCGTTCCACCAAGTGCGAGATCGGGCTGTAGCTGCTCAGGCCCCTAAAGCCAGTTCCAACGAAGTCCTTTGCCGATAACAACGCAAATTCCTTAACCCCGGAATTCGGGTCCGCTACTAGGTCCTTGAGGAAGCCTGGACGCTCTAACAGGTTCCTAGCGCTCTCCGAGATAAGAATTAGAAATTGTTAATACTGGGTAGAGTATTTTCTTTGGAGGGCTAAACCTGCTAAGGATAGACCTAGAGGGAACACTAAGTAGCTAGATTATTATTGTCGGAAGGGCTACACGCTAGAGGTAAAAACGAACCGGTTGTTTTATTTCATGCTTTGAGCGCCGCTGGGCCTAAGCCTCAACCTTATAGAAAGGAAGAAGACAATCAAGATTTGCAGCACACCTCATTGAAACGGGGAAAGTGTATAAGTTGCCTGTTAATAAAGGAGGAGGCTAATTAATTATAATCAGATGTAATTGTTTGTTTTAGTTGCTTAGTATCTTTAAGCGACTTAGAATATTCATCACTGGCCGCCTTTCTTCCTTAAGTAAGTTGAGTGTGTATCTCAGCCAGAATTTGAAGGACAAAAGGCGGCACTAAGTGGATTATTATCAATCTTACTAAAAGATGAACATGAAGTCCCAACATTACTTACTATGTATAATAATCATTAGAACTTACTAAATAGAGAATAAATCTTCATTAGAACTTAATACTACGTCGAGTATTATTAGTATGGTAGAAGGTCTAATCAAGGTATCATAGAGTCTTCGGCCCCATCATCTTGGTTCCCGTTTTCCACCTCCCTCTAGAAATAATGAGGGGAGCAAGATAGCAGGGAGGGCGATGACGATGATATACCCAGTATTAACGGGCGTAATTATGTCGTGTAGTACTAATGCCCCACTAGAAAAACTAGCAGACTACATGGTAGTAGGCTACTTCTGCGAAGTAGAAGTAGTTGTAGTTGCATCTTCGTAGTTGCAGGGGTAGTTGCATCTGGAGATGACTTGTTGCATCTAATCTAGTAGTTAGTAGTTGCAGTAGTAGGTGGCCTTAGCTTGAGCGTCGGCAAAGTTTCGCTGCTGAGCCGTCGAATGGCTCGCAGAAAGTCGGAGGGAAGCGGGTACACAAAGCGAATCCAGTTTTTCGCTAGGGACAAGACATCCACAGGAAACGGCTCCACGGTTTCGTCGGGCGCGGGAAGTACCTCACGGAGGAGGCCCTTCACCAAAGCGGTGAGACTCTTTCTCTTCATGCTTCTGGGGGGGAGAGGCTCAACAACAACCTGCGGAGTGCTGTCACGCCCTACATTGACGCTGAGAGAATCTACACTACTAGAGCCCTCTGAGTCCTCCCCACTATCTCGTAGTTCATCCGCGCTACCTCGTAGCTCATCCTCACTTCCTTCATGATCCTGCTCATCAACATCGCTTTCCATCTTCGAAAGCATCATGTCCTCGTCAGCCGACAGGAGAGCTTCTAACTTGCGGAGTCTTCTTGCTTGAAAAAAATCATCAATCAGTATCCCTTTCAGATCGGACTCGATGAAGGTGGACCACGCCCTCTGATGTCGTTCGAGCAGGCAGAGAGAAAACCTCACTCCAAAAACTTTCTGCGCAAAGCTTTCCAGATGTAGCAAACCGACAGTTACCTCTCGCGGGTCCGTCTCGCCAAAGTGGTAGGTTTTTCGCGGCGCGGTAATTTTGGCGCCGACGATCGCCTTCGTAACAAGTTCTTCGGCTGCGACGCTTTTTCTAGAAGGACTGCGAGTATCTTCACCTTCAAGTTCTTCCTCTGCTTTATCGCCATCTTCTACGGTCTCAACTTCTTCCATGCTGCTTGTCTTCATACTTGCGCATGCTTCTGCCCCAAACCCAACTTCCATGCGCTGCTTGAATCGCAGGCTTAAGTGCATCCAGGTTCGCATTAGCTCTCTCACGGTCTCGTCTTTTGGCACTAGTGCTGACGAAGCGTCAGCACGGTCTCCTCGGAGCAAAGGCTCGTAAAAGCGGTCGTACATTACAGCCATCGTGACTTCCCTCCAAGCATTTTTCTCTGTTAGAGAAGCGAGCTTGCTCATAATATATTAATGTAAGTTCTTGCTTCGTTTCATTTACTCAGACAAGGACCTTTGCTTTCTCGCAAAAAACCCAAGTGATAGAAGGAAGCTTGTTCGAGAAATGCAAATGAGTTGTAGCAATGAACTTTGAAGCGGCGAGGACAGTGCTTGAGATGAGAGAAAACTACTGCACTCTGAGATGAGAGAAATTAAATTTATAAGAATATATTGAGCGGCCTTAAGTTTGCTTGCTCTGTGAACTTTCGGACTTTTTCCCTCTGCAACGCATCCTCATCAGCGAAGATCATTGCCTCAGGCCTTACGCTTTTCGATGCTCGTAGTTGTTCCAATCGCTTTTGATAGAATCCGAGATTTGTAGAAAAACCAAGTTTCCCGACGATTTGTTCCATCGCAACGCCAGCAGGAGTCGTCTCTTTAGAGGTAAAGAAAAAAAACGAACGGTCTATAACAAGGGGAAACACCTTTAGCCTTGACGTCGACCACAGATAAAGATAATGATAATGTGAATAACATAAACTTTCAATAAAAGTATAGCTCAATATTGTTGGTGGAGCAGACCTAACTAAAAAAGGTATGGTATCCCTCAATTATATTTAATAACCCCAACTACATAATGTCTTCGAAGACATGGAACCAAAGCGAGCCTCGAATGCAACTGTTTTTGTTCTTTCCAGTCGCTTCGAGACACATCTTGTAATAGGGGTTATGGTCCCTATCCATGGGCGTCCAAGTTCCAGCTATCTCCACAGCGCTCTTGATCGCTCGACGCTGGCCGCTCTGCCAGTACCTCTTGCGATCCTTGAACAGCATCTCGCCAATAGTGTTCTCCACGAGGCCTTTCATCAGGCCACGCAGGACGGAACGAGCGTAGTAGGGTCCAATCAGATTTCCGAGCCACTGAAAAGTTAGACCTCGTCGCATATGTAAAAATAAGGTGGTGCACCTAGGTCAGTATTTCTAAGGTGAGTATTTCTAATTCATCTTTGTTTCAGTGCATCTCATCATTTTGTTACGAATTCTCCTTCCTTATTGAAAGCAAAATGGGAACAAAAAAGATGCCCCCTGAAGAAGCGGGCTAGAGATGCTTCTTAAGATGAAAATGAATCATTATTGTGAGCCTTAATAAAGCGCCAGTTTGAAGAATCTTTAGCCCCTCTACTGCCAGATTCTCGATGAAGCGGTCCGTGATCTCAAACCCCACCGCTGCAAGCTTTGCTAGAGGAAAATCCAAATCAACCTCAGCAGCAGTTGCATCTGGTTCATGTCCCGGTGATGCTTGAGGTCCTGGTGGTGATTCTTCTCCGGCAGCGGAATTTCTTGCAGCTCCTGACGCACTTGCGGCTCCTGACGCACTTGCAGACCCTTCTCGTGCTTGGGCAGACTCTTGCTGTCCTTCAGCAGTTGCATCGACAAGGCCCCCCTCCCGGTGTCTTTTTGCCTCCGACTCCGCCTCTTCAAGTAGTCTTTTTGCTGCAGCTTGATGCTCTGCTGCTTGCTCACGAAGGCGTACAGCGTCTGGGCCATGTTGCTCTTCCAGCCTGGTGCGTTCAGCCTGTCGGAGGTAAGTCGTCTCTAAATTTGCAGCTGCTTCCACCTTGCCCTTCAAACGGTCTAGCTCTTCTGCCTGTTGCAGAAATTGGTAGTAGAATCAATCAGATGATACTTGTGTACTGGACTTTGTGTATGAGTGAAAGTGATTGTTCTGCGCTTCCTCCGTTTAACATTGGCATGCAGAATTTGTGTAAGTAAGGAGAGAAACCATTTTTTTGAAGTTTTATAGCCCTACAACAAGATAGGTCCCTCAACAGCACACCAAGATAAAGCCTAGAAGTTGTGTGAATCTTCAACCTAGGAGTAAGACATCTTCCAAATTTTCCAAACCAGAAATAGAAGACACAGAGACAGCCTGGGCGGATATACTCGAAGGTGGATATTCTGCAGCCAAAGTCGTGAGAAATCTTGGAAAGTAGAAGTATGAGCTAAGAGTATTAGGAGTATTTAGAACGGAAGGTAAAGTAATAGGAACGAAGGAGGGTTTACTCTAGATAACATAACTAAGATAGTAATCTACTAAAATTAGAGCGCTCGGAGTAAAAGTCCCTGTCTTCTGCCACATAAGGTCCCACCAAGTGAAAAGAGAAAGGTAGGCGCTCGCAATGATATCGGAACGGCGTTGCTGACCTTGCTTATGGGTGCTAGCTCACCAAAGGTGGATATAAATAAGATCTCTTGGGGGCGTCCTACCTAGTACTGCATGCTGTTCTCTTCCTTGTGGTGTCCTACCTAGTACTGTATGCTGTCCTCTTCTTGGTCGTCGGTAGGGCGTCCTACCTAGTACTGTATGCTGTCCTCTTCTTGGTCGTCGGTAGGGCGTCCTACCTAGTGCTGTATGCTGTTCTCTTCTTTGTCGTCGGTAGGGCGTCCTACCTAGTACTGTATGTTGTTCTCTTCTTTGTCGTCGGTAGTTGCGCAATACCTCTTTAGTATAGCAAAAAAAAGTGAACAATATCGCACAATTTCAATTACTGAATCTACTAGTGGGTACCTACTGCGCGGCCCAAGCAAATAAGTAGGTACCTTCTGCGTCTCCAGGATTTTGATCAGTTTCGGCACAGTAGGAGACCCGCGCAGTAATCCTTTGGACGCTTTGGACGCAGCAGTGGTGGATTCGGCGTCTTCATGGAGCGGCGCAGAGAAAACCAGGTCGATCGCAATACCTTCCCCGAGGTGCACAGCGTCTTCCTTCTTCCTAATTTAAAGGCCCGCAATCTTCACTGGTCACTGATTCTGAAAGAAGAAAGCATCCTCATGATGATGCTCATGACGATGCCTCTCCCCGTGTTTTGTGTTTTCCCTTCATTTTCTTCCCTTGTTAACGTTCTCTCAAGAGGGAAGCCGAGTAGTACTTCGGTGTCAGAGACCCCGGACTCTAAGGAGTGATGACCAATGAAGTCTGAGCCTTAAGTGATACTGAACTCAATCTCCTCGGGAAGCAGGGCACTGATCGTCCTCTCGGTTGCCTCCTTTGACGTCTTGGGGGCCCAAGCGAATAACTTTTCTTAGACGAAAAACTACGGCGCACCGCCTTTTCATACTATGTCTATGTGTCTATGGGTCCTCTAGTTATTTCTGCAACCTCACCTGTGTCGTCGGTGACCAACCCATCTCTTCTTGGAGCAGCCTCGATATTTACCTCTTGTGTACAAAAGTAAATAGGCTAAGGAAAGATCAAGATGCTGTCGAGTAAAAGATGGACTGCTCTTCAAAGTTGCGGTGCCCGTAATTGTTAGCCTCACGCAGCATATTCGGTGGCTGGGCAGACGAAGCAATCGCTTCCATGGCGCTCATTACCATGGTGTTCAACCCCGGCCATTTCTTTTTGATGCTCGTCAATGAGAAAGACCCAGTGCTGGTGGACCCACTTGCCGTCCCTGCAGATGCGCTAGGGGTGGACTCAGCCGCGCGATCGAGAAACGGGGCATCAATGGATTCATCATCTTGGTGCGCAGCAGCTGTCTTCATGAAGCTTGCCAAGGCTTCTTCGTCAGCGCCGACCAGAGGTTGAGCCTTTAGGTTTCCAGTTGCCGCGTGCTCGCGCCCTGCGAGGTCCAGGACAAGATCACGATCGACAAAAATCTTGGCCGCTTTCACATCCAACTTTGGAAGCAACACGCGGTAGACTGGCAGAGGGTATTCGAGCTCACCTGGTTCCCTCGAAAGGTTTCCCATCGTCCGAGGAGGAGGATTCCCCTTCTTGGACCCGGAATTCTTAGACCTCAAGCTTAAGCTTAACATCAGCCAATAAATGCACACCCAAATAATTCAAATCTTGATGTTCTACTGTAGACTAGCGTGTACTAGTCTTCATCTTCTACCAGGCTAGAGAGTGCAGTCTTCCCTAGAGAGTGAACTAGAGAGTGTAGTCTTCATCTTCTACTAGGCTAGAGAGTGTAGTCTTCTTTGACCACGTCAGGTCGAAGAAAATCGAAGATAGAACTCAAAAAAATGAATATGCTTCTGGAAATGAATTTGAGATCCTTATCATGCATTTGGATGACATCATGGGCATCTGCCTTTACCTTAGACATAAGCCAGTTGAATCTTGTCGAGGATCTGCCTGACTTTGCCGCGGCATTCATCGTCTTCAGTATGGGCTTTTGATCGTAGAACCCAATCAATTTTGGACTTGGCAACCAACTGTCTTTTGGGTCTTGCAAGCTAAAGCGCAAGCCCTCAATCCGAACCTGACCATTGAGGAGTTCCAGTGGCGTCCGTCGCAGAAGTTCCTCGATGCTACTATTAGAATAGCGGTGGAGCCAACCTATCTAGGGAAGAACCGAAAAAAGCAAGAAGATAATTATGGGCACTGTTAATGTACAGGAGATTTTTAGGATGAGGAAGACTCATCATGGTCATGTACTAAAAAAACACTCAAACGCAATGAAAAATTTTTGAGTAAGGAGGTGCTATTAGAAAATAGGTCGTCCTTGCAAATGAGTGCTACTCTCTTCAGACAACATGACGACTATGTTCAGACAAGGACATTACTGATTCCACTTTGAGTCAGCAGTTGTTGCAACATTAGTTACACGGACTCTCTTCTGACACGTCGCCGACGTAGACGTTAGAATGTAATTCTAATTCATTCCTTGTAAGGACTACTACTGTAAGTAAGTAGCCTTAATGTTAAATATCTCGCAAACGACTCCGCCTCCATCTTCGCAAGCTCCGTTTTCGACCGTGGACTCTTCATTTTCCTTAGGTGCTCCTGTGGCTTTTCCGCTAGCTGGGGAAGCCGCTCCGGGTTTGGGCGGTTTTTTTTTACCAAGACCGCGAACACGGTCGGGCACAATCGTTTGGAACAAAGATTTCTTTTCTGCGGGCGTCGAACGAGCAGTAGCTCGAGCACCTCCTTCAAGGGAAGCAGTTGCCGCCGCATCGCCACCTACACCGCCAGACCCTCCAGCACGATCTTCTTCTCCCCGACCTCCTCCGCCGAGTCGTTCGCGCAGCGCGCGCTGGGTTTCCGTGGAACCAGCCCAACGTTGCAAGCGTTCGATGACAGCATTCTTCAGTGAGTTTGCGGCAAAGTCTGTCACTTGTTTACCGAAATTCTGCCCCACTGCGTTGAAGCCAAGTCCCGGCACTAGGACTTGAGGGCTTCCGTCGTTTGTCCCATCGGCTTCCGAACTGGCCACCCCCTCAAGCCCTTTCGCACCAGTGCGGATAGAGCGAAAATAGTCGAGAATGTGGACTTCACAGAGAACGTAGCGCAAATTTTGTTGCTCGTCCATGTTGGCATCAAGTTTCTTTTTCATTTGTGTTTTGATCTGAGTCCAATCTTTCTCCCTTCGAAGTTCGAGCAAGTAGGCGTAGGCAAAGTCTTCTTCCGGCATCTCGACCGCCATGTCTGAAATTCGAACGGGTGACTGCGATGATGTTCGCAAGCCGACCGCTGGCGCGATCGGAAATGCCACAGGTATGAATGTTGTTTTTTCTCTTCTCTAAGGGCAGACCATCACGGCTCCTACCCATGATTTTCCCCTAAAAACATATCTATATTGAGTTGTGGTAACACTGGATCAGATAGTGGGACCTTACAAACGTATAAAAAATATAATCTGCTTAAAGGGGCGGGCCCTCGCGATGGTCTGATGTAGAGGAAAAAAAAAACTTATTCGTCCATAACAAGGATGAGCGCCTTCTCCAAGTTCTTTTCGATCATCTGGGACAACAAGTCGTCTGCCGTGAAGGAAATCCGCACTTGCAACGCTCCTGTGGTAGCTTTCGGCGTCATCTCGGTCGGCATAGTTTGTTTCACGGTATCTTAGATAGAGCCAAAAATGTGTACCCTTTTCTAGTCTCGATAGATACGGAAAGTATAATGACAAGCAGGCGTACTGCAACATAAGAATGGATGAAATGGCCTCCCCAGGAGTACTGAGGGCGCTGAAACTTCTAATTCCATCGCCTCCGAGCCCTCAGGTCACGACTAGCAGGGACTAAGAATATCCGAAGAAACAAGGGAAACTAGAGTACCAAGGGTGAGTAGAGAGAGTAAATGACTGTGTAGTAGTCTTTATAGCAACATAAGAATGGATGAAATGGCCTCCCCAGGAGTTCGGCGCAAAGTAAATGGGTGTCACCTTTTTCGAGTCGAGAATTAGAGCTACCGCGTTAACATCTTCCCTGAGTGCACTAGCATCCGTGGCCCGTCATAATATTCTCAAGTGGAGAAAGAAGAACCAAGGAGCATGGTGCTAGGGACCAAGGTTGATACTGTAAGGGCCAAGGATCATGACGCTGTAAGGAGATGCTTGAAGAGCGGTACTAGCCTTAATAGAATGTCGCTAGACGAGAGTAATTCGTAGGCGAACTCGACCATGCTGTTGGAGGTCCAGGGCAGGAGCCCGGACTCGGTTGTGAGCCCAAAGCTGTGCGCAATTCCTCCTGCGGACCTGGCAGACTGTAACAATTCCTGTCTTAAAGGTTGAAACATTTCATTTTTCAGTGTTATCCTTAAGTGAAAAGGGCCTGTGGAAATGGAATGTTTCAACCCATAACTGTCGCAGCAGCGGAAAAAGCGTTCTGGTGGAGGTTAGAGCTACTACCGTGGAGAGACACTTGGGGAGAGTGTTGGGAGCATTACCGGGGTCCTTAGGAGCATTCTTTTAGGGAGCATCCGGCCTTGGCGCTGACTTTTTTTTCTGTACTTGAAAAAGACGCCAGCCAAGGAAAATCATGCTCCTGTACTAGAGGGATGTGCATGTAGGGGGATGTGCTAAACGACCCTTAAGGAGAGAGCTTCGAAGAAACTGTAATTGATCCCCCTGGCATCTTGTAACAGGCTTCGGTCCTTTTCCCTCCGCTTGTCTCGCACGCGCTTCCACGTCTCAGATCGTGAGAGCGTTGCTTTCAGACGTTCAAACATGGGTTCTTGACTTTGTTGATTACTGGCTTCATTTACCATGTCATGATCTATGCCAGGGTAGCCGTTCAGGCACGTGAGGAAAGGCTCCCCGTCCCCTGCCAAAGACAGTAGTGCCACAGCGCCGTCCACTTGCCCGTCGTCCTCAGGAGGTCCTCGTCGTCGTCCGTCTAGAAGTTTCAACCGCCTCAGAGCAGCCAGCTCTTCCGGACGGAAGAGACCAGCAGCAGGCGTGAGCAGTTCAAAAAAGTCCTCAGCTGACTCCGGAACCAAAGGCGGCCCTCCCTCGTGAGCACGATCTTGACGACCTTGTGACGGAGGTGCAGGACGAGGGGCCCTATCCGGACTAGCAGCACCTTCTTGTACCACAAACGTCGGAGGACCACCATGATCAAAAGTTTGAGTCATGGCACTCGATGTCGATCGAAGACTCTCCTCAGAAGATGAAGCTGGCCTGTTCACATGTTGTCCCTGCGAAGAAGCTCGAAGGATCTGAGGAGGAACGCGCACCTCTCGTGCGATCGCGTTCTTGTAATGTTGATAGTCACTGTAGGTGAGCAGACGCGAAACGGATTCAAGCTCGTATTAGAGGGTCAATTGCTGGGGAACCTCATCGCAGTAGTCCTACTACGTCTGGCATACATCACGCTCACAATGTTGGCATTCGAAGGATTGCAGTATACAGCACAGATTGCATCACAGGATAACATCAACAACCTCCAGGGACGACAAGCGAATCCCAATACGTCCTGTCCGTCACAAAAACATGATATCACCAGATTATGACTCAGGAGTCTGACAGCACAAGATCAAGAATATCAAAAAAGGCTACAAACCACCTTTTCCGCCATACTATAGGATAGGGTAGACTTTCCTGTAAAAATAACTAACTAACTAACTAACTAACTGTTTTTTATCATGATGTGAATATCTACTTATTCGGCAAACTTCTAACTAAGCCTGTGAACCTTAGATAGCCGAAAAGACATTTCGCGTCAACTACCTATCAACTAAAAACTGCCTAGGAGATGACGCGCATCTATTCGGAAGCTTGCCTTAATTCAGTTCAAAGACGCGAAAACTTCCAGGGTCTGCGGAATATTGTGTGCAGTCCTCCATCAACTGCCTTCGAGCTTCACCGCGAGTAGTGACTGAAAAAATTAGAGCAATCTCGGCGATCTCGTCTTGTTGAGAGTCAACTTTATACCTCTACCTGTCTTGTTGAGCTTGAGAGCAGTCTGTCATAGCAAGATCTTCCCACAACTTATGAGTAGGCACTAGGGTCATGACATAAGATCCTATCTTGAGAAGTATGCCATAGCTCGTTTCTAAGAAAAAGGAGAACCAGCAAAAGGTTTGTTGGGTGGACACATGTTCTATATTAGGCGGGGAGGAGGTTTTTTTTCTCGGTCCTCGGTGCCTTAAAAAAAAGAGCTCTTGGTCGCTCGCGATCCACTCCATCTGTGGTTCACCCGATCCAGGAACCGCCTTTTTCTGCTCCACCCAGTGCCAGGTTTTGAGGGAGTTGCGGTAGCGCAAAAGGGACCAGTCAGTAGCATCATTAGAACTTCTCTGTTCAATCATCCATCTTGAAGAGGACGACACCATCTTGGGGCGCTTTCTCCCTTGAGAACGTCGCTCGTCCCAGGAGGATCGAAGATGGAGGCCTTCATCTCTGAAGATGGATCATACATCAGGGAAAGTAGAGATGAGAGGGGAAGAAAGCCTTAACATCATCTAGATTCGGGGCCAGTTTTACCACAACGTAGAGCGCATTTTCCTCCTGTGCAGACCGAGAGTTGTCCGTTGTAGTAGTCTCGACAAGCCTTGCCAACTCTTTCACAAAGTTTTGACCTCTGCCCTTCCAAGTCACCGAATCCGAAGTGGCGAACGTCAACGTTTCCATACGTGTGGCTTCTTGCGCTGGTCCCAGTTGGTAGTACAATCCTTCGCCGGTGTCCTCTTTGGGAGGAGTGCTGTCGGGGTCTCCTTCTGCTTTGGGGGGTTCTCCATGCTCTCCAGCCTTTGGGGGTGTTTGGTCCGCGCCTCCAACACCTGGTGCCTGTTTCACACCTCCATCATATGGTGATTGGTCCGCGCTTCCAGCATCTGCACCTTCGACAGGCTGGACCGGATAGAAGGCTTGCTTCTTCTCAGAAGACGGATTCGCATGGAATTGGATTGCAAAGCGCACATCAATATAGTGTGCGAGAGAAAGACCAAGAATCCGTGACAACATCTTGGACGACATCTTGTTCCTCGTTACTTCACTTACCACTGATGATACGCAGTTAGAAAAAAAGGATGCGACTTTTACAAGGTCTACTCCTGTAACAACTTGTAACGAGTATGAAGTCACTGTCACCACAACATCTTCAAGAACTAGTTTCTGTACTTGATCGTAATCCTAGGGTAGATACAAGTAACAACTTGGGAGTTGTTCAGACTTTGCTCAGGAAAGTTCAAGATACAACTAATAACGTGGGAGTTGGACAGACTTTGCTCAGGAAAAAGAAGAAAGCTCAAGAAAGAAATGCGAGGAGTTCGAAGGGAAGGAAAGAGGGCGATTTAAATGCCGTTTGGAAGACGTGAAAATTGTAGGGAAAAAAGCCGATTATAAAAATCAAACTTTTCACCGCTCACATTTGTGTTTTTGAATTTTCTATCTCGAATTCATAAGAGGAAGTTTAGAAGGGACACTTGCTAGTATCAGAACAATACAAGACAAGTGACGCTGACCACAACTCCATAATTCTAGGAGTACTCGCTCCAATATCTCTTTTCGTTCGCACAGATGCATATGCTGACACTGCAGAGAGAACTCCATCAACTCTACCTCTCAGCAGTCTCTACCTCTCAACAGAAATTAAAATTTTTCTCGCACAGACGCATATGCTGACACTGCAGAGAGAACTCCATCCACTCTACCTCTCAGCAGTCTCTACCTCTCAACAGAAATTAGAATTTTTCTCGCACAGACGCATATGCTGACACTGCAGAGAGAACTCCATCAACTCTACCTCTCAGCAGTCTCTACCTCTCAACAGAAATTAAAATTTTTCTCGCACAGACGCATATGCTGACACTACAGAGAGAACTCCATCAACTCTACCTCTCAGCAGTCTCTACCTCTCAACAGAAATTAAAATTTTTCTCGCACAGACGTGTAAATAAAAGTATGAGTTTCAGCATTTTAAGCCTTCTGACGGCCTTCGCGAAGCGAGTACATCATCTGCCCAATAGCGTCAGATGATTTATCTTTATATGTTGACGGACTTTTTCTGTTCTCAACATCTTGAATCTAGTACTTGAGGGCAGAGCTTTTATGTCATCTCGAGTCCACTTCTCAATCACATGCACATTGGAGCACGCGGACAATCAGAGCGCGCTACTTTCGCACATGATAGAGAAGAAAACCGCGCACGACTTTCTCTGTAACTTCTCCGCACACAGAAGTAAATAGTGCCAAGAACAGAGCATGTTAGCACATGCCAATAGCAGAGGTAACTGGTTGCTGCTCAAGAACAGCAGAGCACGTTAGCACAACTTTCCCTCCCATTGTCTCGCAATTCCTACATTCTAGGCTGGTGGCAGGACAGAAGGATGCCGCGATGTCGCCGGCGATAAGACGGAGCGCTCCTTTCTAGTTGTATGCTGCAGATACCGACTGCGCCGGCCTTTCCCCGGGTTTTCTTGGAGTTCTTCCTGCAAACTCGCCAAGAGGCGAGGCCTTTTGCTTTGGAGGGAGGGCAGAGGCAAGGCGGCGGCGGTCCGCAAGCTCCAACACATTGGGGACCGGCTGCCACGCTTGGGGCATCAGGCCTAAAACAAGGCCCGCGTGTGCGGGCTCGCGGTCCTGCGCTCGAGCGCTGGCTCTTTCCCGGCTTTTCTTGGCGTTTTTCCGACACGCTCGCCAAAGGCCGACTCCTTTAGGGCCGAAGCCAGGCCACGGGGGCCCGCGCAAGTCGTCGAATACTCGCGGACCGGCTGTCAGCCTTGGACTTTAGCAGCAGGCCAAAGGCCAGAGCGGGCTTGTGGTTGTCTGCCCCGAGGCCGCTCCGCTCCCCGCTTTTCTGGGAGTTCTTTCGGGGACCTCGCCAAGCGTAGGGGACTTTCCTTCGCGTCGCTCCAGCCGCCCGGGCGCCGCGCGGGCGGCGGCGGAATCTCTCGGGGCCGCGGCGCGGTCGAGGGAATAGGTACGCGGCGGCCCTCAGGGGCTTCCCGTATACCTCGTCGAGGGCGGGCGTCTCCCTCGGTGAGTCTTTTCAGGCCGAGGCCTTTTGGGGAGAAGCCAGGCAAAACCGGGCCGCGAAAGTCGTCGACTTGTCCCGGGCCGGCCGTCATGCTTAGAGCACCAGGCCCGAGGCTGGGCCAATGGGTGCGGGTGCGCGGCTTTTTGCTTCCAGGTTGTCCCCCCCCCACTCTTCTGCGAGTGCTTCCGGCAAGGCCTCCCTGCGCCAAGGCTCTTTTAAGGAGAAGCCAGGCGACGGCGAACGCGCTGGTCGTCGGCGTATTGCGAACCAGCTGACAGGCTTGGGGCCGTTGACCTAAAGCCGGCGCCGCGGAATCTTGGGGGCCCTCGGTGGAGTCCCTAGTGGTTTTCCGATTGCCTTGGCAGTGGCGTCAGCCTGGTGGGGATGCGGCGGGGCCCCCAGCGATTTCCTGCTGTCCTCGTCGAGGGGGGAGGAGCCTAGCCCGGCCGGCCGACCCATCGCGCGCAGGCTCCGACCGCGCAACCAAGCCCCCAGCAGTTTCCCCGCGGGGCCGCCACAGCGGGCGGCGCAGCCCTGAAAGACCGCGTGGAAGGAAGACGGCGCGGATGCTGCCAGCATGGGCAAACGTCGCCGCATTGGCGGAAGCACGTGGGCCAAAAGGGTGGAGACAGAGAAGCACGGGCGCAGAGGGTAGGGTCGGGATCGCCCTCCCTAGCGGCCTGCGGGGCCAAAAAGTGCGCGCTTTCCATCGGGCGGAGAGGAGGCCCCCATGGAGTTTCGCACTGTCCCAATGTCTCGACTTTTGCCCTGTGAAGTCCGCAGGGGTCCGGGACTTCGGGGGAGAAAGCAAGCGGAAGGCGGTTCGCGTGCGTCGTTGACTCCTCGCGGCCGGGCTTCCAAGCTGCAGGACCATGGAGCCAGCGGGCGCGCGGGCGTGGTCTCTCTGGCTGCAAAAGCCGTGGCCCTTCAAGCGTTCAGCTTGAAAACTTTGCAAAAACCGGGGTGCTTCGGCCAATCGGCAACCGCCGCGAGGGTTTTTCTTGCCGTCGTCGACCTATCGCGGCCCGCTTTCCAAGCGGCAGGACCATGGGGCGTGGTCTCTCTTGCTCCGAAGGCCGCGACGCTTCAAGCGTTTGGCTTGCAAACTTTTCAAAAGTTGGGGGCGCGCTTCTCAGCCAATCGGCAGCCGGCGCTAGGGTTTTCGTAGCCGTCTTCGACCGATCGCGGCCCGGCTGTCCAGCTGCAGGACCACGGGACCAGCGGGTTCGCGGGCGCGGTCTCTGTTGCTCGAAACGCCGCGACTTTTCGGGCGTTCGGCCTGGGGGTCGGGGCCTTTCGGTCGCGGTAAGCACAGGAGCGGAATTAAGTAAGCCCGCCACTTGGTTCCCCAGGGGTTATTTTGGGCACTGCGCTGGAGACAGGGAGCCGCGGCACCAAGTGCGGGTCTGCATCGCAGTGCGATCAGATTCCAGGAAAGCAACACGCTCCCCGTTGGTTTCCCAGCAGGCCGCTGGAGGGGGCGACCGCGTGGGCCTCTATAGAGGGGCCTGGTTTCGAGCGCCCTCTATAGGGGCCTGCGGGAAACTAGTCGAAGAAAGTGGGTAGCCTTTTTTCCCATTAGTTTCCCACGAAGTTGCGGCCTGCTCGCTTCTATTCAGCTTAAGCAGCGAGAAAGCCGCGACTTTGGCGCTAGTTGCTGGACAGCTCTGCGCTGCAGCTCTGCGCTGCAGCTCTGCGCTGCAGCTCTGCGCTGCGCGTCTACTATCGACTCATCGCGGGCCGGCTGCTCAGCAGCTCTGCGCTGCGCGTCCGTTGTCGACTCATCGCGGGCCGGCTGCTAGGCGGCCCCGCGCTGCGCGTCCGTTGTCGGCCTATCGCGGGCCGGCTGCTGGGCAGCCCTGCGCTGCGCGTCTGGTGTCGACTTATCGCCGGCCGGCTGCTAGGCAGCTCGGCGCCGCGCGTCTGTTGTCGACTCATCGCGGGCCGGCTGCTCGGCCGCTCTGCGCTGCGCGTCTGTCCGTTGCCGACTTGTCGCGGGCCGGCTGCTAGGAAGCCCCGCGCCGCGCGTCTCTTGTCGACTTATCGCGGGCCGGCTGCTAGGCGGCTCCGCGCTGCGCGTCTGTTGTCGGCTTATCGCGAGCCGGCTGCTAGGCGGCTCGGCGCTGCGCGTCTGCTATCGACTCATCGCGGAGAGGAGACCCGGCGGGGAAGGCCTCCGAAGGGGGCCACCCCCTCCAACTCGAAGGGGGTCGCACTGCTCAGCGAATTGCGAGGGCTGCGCGCCATCCAAGGGCGGGGGCAAGGCCTCGGGCACCAGCTTCGCGGCCCGTAAACAAGCGAGCGCACGGCCGCGGACAGTCAAGGCACGGAAAGGGGGCGGCCTTCTCACGGGATCACCTTCCCAACCCGAAGGGGGCCACACTCTTCAGGGAATTGCGAGAACTGCGCGCCATCTGATGGCGGAAACAAGGCCGCGCGCATCAGCTTCGGGAGCCGCAAACAAATGCACACACGATCGCCCAACTCCAAGGCTTCAAAAAGCGGCCACTTTTTAAGGCGATTACCTTCGCAACTCCAAGAGCGACGCAGTCTACACCGAATTGCCAGGACTGTGCGCCACCCGATGACGAGAGCAGCGCCTAGGCTTTCCGCGTCAGCTTCTTGACGGGGGGCGCAGCCCCTGCCTGGCGTTTAAACTCTCAAGCCCTTTAGGGTCCGCGCGCTCGTTCGTGGTTTTGTTTGTTCTCTCGTTTTCAATTTTTTTAGATTGTTAACACTTTTCCCAATTTCTAGAACGGAGTAGGCCCAAACTGTAAAACGTTTGAGCCTCACAAAAGCTCCAGAAATTGAGAAAAGTGCCCTTTTTTCCAAATCAGCCAGCCACCTGAGCCACCAAAGAAAAAAAAACTGGCGAGAGCAGTCGCCACTGGTGTAAATCTTTTCGCCAAGCAGCCATCCACGTCCAAAAAAATAGGTAGGCCTTTCATTATTTTCTTAGAAGTGGGTGGCTGCTTCGTGAAAAAAAAAGACTGCCCCCGCCCGGCGTTTAAAAATTGGAAGCGGGTAAGCCTTGCGGCCTACCAATATCAGACCAGACGCAGGGCGAGCCCAAAACGAAGCAGACTGGGAAGCTCCTGGGCATTGAGAGGGCCCCGCGGCCATCTGCTCGAACACCAGAACCGCGACGCCGCACAGCGTCGGCGCCCGCTCTGTGTCTAGCTTCCTCCACAGTCTAGATGTAGCCACCTGCCTGCGAATGATTCTAAAAGCCACGCGCTAGCCACGTGATGGAGAACGCATCCCCGCGCAAGGCTTCGGCGGCGGCCTCTTGCGAGCCTGCCGGAGGCTTTGCGAGGCGGCTCCCGCGGGCTCTTCCCCGGCCTCCCAGGCTTTCCGAGAAGCTTGGAGAAGACTCACCCAGGAGCCCCGACCGGGCTGCCGCAAAGGTCTCAGGGCGGGCCGGGGGGGCCGCGGTCCCGAAGCAGTCCGGTGCCCGTTGTGGTTTTTTCTATGTTCTTGCGGCAGTTTGGAGCCGTCTCGAAGTGTCTTCAAAATGACAGGCGAACATGTCTCAGATTCATCCACCTCGCACAATTTCGAGCCCTCACCGACAAGACCCGCAGCCGCTTCATTTCGTTGGGGAGATGGAGCTTCTTCCCCTGATGAACGAAGCCAGCGGCGACCTCGGCCGCGTGTGGATTCTAGTCGCGAGAGCTTCGCGACTCCGAGCGGGCTCCTCGTCTTGAAGAAGGCCAGAGCCCGGCCGGAGTTTTCTGAAAGACAAAGACGGGGAGTGCACTGCACTCGCCTCATAACCCACCGCCAGCCACCGCGCGGCGCCCTCGAATCCCAGGAGCGAACCAAGCACGAAGAAGAGCGAGCGGGACACACTGCGCACGCAGTGCAGCCCGCCACCAGCCACCGCAGCGCGCCCTCGAATCTCCTAGGAGAGAGGAAAACGAGAGGGAAACAAAAGAGGAGACAAAGGCAACACACGCGGGACCGTGTCGACCGGGTCACCACGGGAGAACCACGCGCACCCACAGCCGCAGCACCGTCATGCCGTCCCGCCCTTTGCCTCCCTTGTTTCTCTCCCCGCTTCTCGCTCCTCGAGATTCGAGGGCGCGCCGCGGTGGCTGCTGGCATCGGGCTCCCTGCGGTTCAGAAGACCCAAGAAAAAGGAGAGGGAAGAGCAGAGAAGACGCACGCGCAGCGCGTCGCAGCCTGCCCCGTTTGGGTTCCACGCTCAGCGTAGGCCCAAAGCCTGGCCCAAGTTTCGAGCATGCTGCGGGCTTCGTTTCTGCCTCGGGCTCCGGGCGTGCTTAGGGCTCGCCTGTTTGGTTTGAGGCCGGGCGGGCTTCCGGCGGGCGGGTTTGGTCGGCTTGGGCTTGGTTTTTGAATGTGTCCGGTTCGCGCTTCCGTTCGTCTAAGGCTACCAGGAAGCAGCGCACTTCTGCACATCTCTCAGCCTGGTCCTTTTGGACTTGGGCTTTTTTCCTGGTGGTGACTGGAGGAAAGTGGGCACAGACTGGCAGTTCCTGGGCCATTTCCTACCCTGGGCCCTCAGGGTTGGGCTTTTTTTACCAGTGGCGCCCAGGGAATTCCTTGCACGATTTAGCAACTTCTGGGCCATTTTTAAAATAAAGCGGAAACCTGTAGCGTCTTACTTTGTTCCCAGTGGTTTCTTATGATTTTTCTGCACGATTTCGCAACTTTTGGACCACTTTCCAGTCTGAAACCGGTAGACTTTGGAAGCTTTTCCGGTGGTGACTAGGGGCAACTTGGCAGATTTCTCCTGCCCGGCGTTTAAGCTTCCAGGACGACTAGAGACGACCCATGTGCTCGCGGTTTTCTTTTTTCTCATGTTTTTGGAATTTTTTCAACTCCTAACATTTTTGCAATTTCTAGAACTGTGGAGGCTCAAACTATGAAGGATTCGAGCTCCACAAAATTCAGGCACGTCGCTGCAGACATTGCCAGAGATTTAAGCTCTCTCAAATCGACCAGCCACTGCAGCCACCTTTTTAATTTTTTTGGCTCGGGGTGGGCACACGGCAAAAAAAAAGCACATCCGTAGGAATTGCCTCCCTTTGCCCTGTGTTTAAGGCTACAGCGCAGCTCGAGACTGCGCGCGCGTTCGTGGTTTTGTTTCTTCTCCCGCCGTTGCCAAGCGTTTAAGGAATCAGTTCCACGCTCGAAACTCGAAGCCCTGAAAGCTCCCAAAAGGCTAGCGCCTGGACGGTTAGGAGCTTGCCCAGATTCCCTAAGACTACCAGATCGCAGCAAAAAACCCCCAAACAGCGAAGGAGCAAGGAGCAAATAGCCCTGCTCGCAACGCATCGCGCCCTTCCTCCAATTGTCCCTGGCAGGGAAGGGGCCCTACAACTAAAACACTAAGAATTACATCCCAGCGCAGCAGCATCATCAAAGTCGTCGATTTGTTTGTCCCGACAAGCGCGCTCATGTGATGCTAATCCACGAGCCGCGTAAAAGTCACCACAGTGACGACATTCCACCAGCCGTGGAATAGTTTGTCCTTCTTCGCCAGGATGCGACATATTTTTTTACATACCTATACTTTCTATATTTACTCTCTATCTTCCTTCTTTCCACGAGCATAAACCTAATTTATGAGCCACAAACTTTAGCTATATCCTAAACCTAAGGAGTGCGATCTTTGAGCTATTACAATCCAAATCCTGCAAAAAAATACCATGCTTAGCCATTGTTTGGACAGTATGGACCGGGACCGTTTTTACGATTGTCCCAGGAGCGAAGTGCTTCCTCAAACGATTATCCTTCGCAATTTCCAGCCTTTTCATCGCGATTTTGTTTACAATTGCCCTGCTCTTTCTGTCAAAGTCGCATATTGCTTTGCGCCTGTTCAGTTGTTTCTGTTCATGTGCCAGCTTATCCTCGTCCTTCGTTTTTTCTTTCCCAGACTTGGGCCAACGCCATAGGCCTGCCTCGCATAGAATCTTCTTCGCCTCTTCGAGAGCCCTTTCCTTTTCTTCACGGTCTTCAGCTTGGTCATCCTCCCACTTAGTCTGGAAGAAGATCTTAGAAGCCTTGCGCTTCTTTGCTGGCTGCTCCTCTTCTATCTCCTCCCCATTCAAGTCCTCGACAGAACCCTCCAGAAATTCGACCAAATCCTCCTCAAGTCCTCCATCTTCTAGCTTGTTGCACACCTTGCTACTCATTTCCTCTCTTAGACTCCACCCGCCTTCTGCGTTTCCTGCCTCATCATCCTACCAGACTTCCTTCCCCCTCTCTCTCTCTCCCCCTCTCCTTCGTTCCTCACTGCTCACCCAGTAAAAACTTCTGCAATTCGCTCTGAAGTGGAGCGAATTCGTCGCAGCTAAGATAGAAACCAAGTCTATCAAAGGTGGTGTCTTTTGAGCATAGCTGCAGCTTTTTTATCAAATAATCTCGAAAATCAGTGTCCAGCATCGAGTAATATTCTTTCTCCTCATCATCCACCTGGCTCTGCGCGTTCTTGATAGAAGAGATAATCCCCTGAACATCTAACGGCTGCAGTTTTGTCCCCGTTTCCGGTTGGAGCACGAAAGTGTATATGGATTCTTTTTCCTCCAGATATTCCTCGCGAGTACTGTCGTCCAACATGTGCGCACCTAAAGGATCCAATATCCATAGCAATACTAGCTCATTCCCCAGCTCTTTTTCTATTTGCTTCTTTTCTTTAACGAGGCGCCTCACTATTTCACTCATCAGATACGTGTCCACGACCTTTTTCCCCTTCCCATTCCCGTCCAACTCCAAGTGTGCAACCTCGCTCCAGATATTCGCTATCATCTGCTTACGCTCTGCGGGTGGATTCTTAGCGTCGAAAATGAACGTAGGCCGAAACTGTACCGCAGGAGTATCTGTCACAATCAACACAGCGGAGTGACCTTCTCGAGTTGTTTGCTTTGCTCCTGACCATGCTCTGTTCACACGCTTTGGGTTTTCCACCGGCACCACCGCAGACCTTGCCTCCACATGACTGCGGAGGAAAGTCTCGTCCATATTCATGCGAACCACCCAAGGCAGTCGACCATTTTCCCGCTCCTTTTGCAGCATTCTCTCCCTAATCATAGCCAAGTAATGAAGCCAGCGGCCCCAAGTCAAAAATATTTCATCCCGTAGCTGCTCGACACTCCTGACGCTCGTGCTGTGTATGTTCTTGATAATCTTCAGCCCTGTCCGTTTTTTGAAGGAGTTGAACCAGCTATAAGTAGCTTTATGGCCTACACCGTTCCGCACACCGTAGTAATTCTCCTGCCCAATGTCTACCATCCTCTCTATAAACTCCTTCTGGATCTTCCTCGGCCCCCATGGTCTTCGACCCTCTTGGTTTATCCTCCTAATGTCCTCCGCCAGCTCCTTCTCCACGTCCATCCTCGCCCGATTCTGTACACCCCCTGCAGATGATACACGTTTACGCATGGAGTGGAAAAGTCCCTTCGGGGAGGATTCTTTTATCAACTCCAGGAGTTTTCGCTTCACGCTCTTCCTAGCTTTCGCCAGCTGCGACAGCAATTCACTCCCCTCTTGTGCCTGCTCCCAGTGTTCCCCTCCCTCCACCTCGTCACTGGAAGATGCACCCGAGTCAATCTCTGTGACTTCACCCTCATCCCCTCCCATGGCAAGGTAATCCCTTTGCAGTTTCTGCAGCCGTGCCTTACATTTGTCCCTGTGGCTTTTCAATACATCTGCCGGCCAATAGTCCAGCGACTCCCTAGGATGCACCGGAAACGCATACTCCCTCCCCCAATTTCTCTCGTTAATGTTTGGCCCCAAAAACATTCTCAGAAAATCTGGTAGGATGAGGCCACGGAAACCCAGAAGCAGGCAGCTTAATGATATCGTCTCCAAGATAACGCGCCACGGCTACAAGGTCGAACGAGAGCTAGCACGAAATTAACAGCCACCAAGTAGAAATCTAGCTGAGATCCACGATTACAAGCTAAAAAAAAAACCAACTAGAGCTAGCACTAAATCATCAATCACAACCAAGTAGATATCTGCCCACGCACAATCAAAAAAAAAAAGGATCTTTGCAGCGCAATAATTCAAATTGTACTGCAGAACTCGATTTTTCCAGCACCAACACAAGGCTAAATGCTCGCTTGGCAACGCAATAATTCAGATTGTAATGCAGAACTCAAATTTTTCCAGCAATAGAATCCAATACGAAAAAAGCAAGAGGAGGAAAGGGATCACCTTGACGACCTGTAGCTGCATCATGCTGGTATGTTTATGAGGTGAATACTTCCAAGGAACACAACCTACAAAAGCTCACGCCATGTCTCCTCCATTTTTTTTTTCTTCATCTATTACAGAGCAGATTTTCTTGCCTACTCAACAGAGAGTTTCCATGCCCTCACATATCTCAACGCCTGTTATGTGCTGTCGCTTCTCACACAGGTATAAAGTAATACCATCATTGTTTTCTCGTAAGCATAATCCATCTTCCCAAGATCTCACCAGAGTGAAAAGTTGAACTCTTAACAGATCTATGGATTCTCAGAACTCAAGTTTTTACAGTCGAAACCTGTTCATATATTGAAAAAATTTACATCTTCATTGCTAGTATGTAGTGCATCTTGATGTTCGTGGTGTGTGGGCCGAAACGCTTGACGAATATGAGCTAGTATGCGTATGTCAACTACGTACTACTTTCACTTATCATGAACATATTTATGAATATTATATATTCCAATATCTTGAATCCAGAAATACGCAACACAACTCCTACCATTTTGACCGATCCGTCAGACAAAGACGAAGCAAGGGGTTCAAATATTAACTCCTTCATCACCTGCACAATGCTAGGACAAGCCTCCATCTATCGTAGACAGCAGGGATCATCAAAACAATTCACCTACACACCAATCTCCAATAGATAAAGCTACTTCTTTCATGTGGGTTCTAATTCGTGCTAGTACACATCTCCATCTATCGTAGACAGCGGGGCTCATCAAAACAATTCACCTACACACCAATCTCCAATAGATAAAGCATCTTCATGTGGGTTCTGATTCGAGCTTTTCCATTTTCACCTTCGCTTGCTTCCATCCTTGCCTACCTTCTAGAAGCCTAAGTCCTCGAACGCCGTGAGGACCAGAAGGCGGTCGATGGTGAAAATCTGCTTTAGCTGCATTAGAAGATATCTTTTTACTCGCTTACTTTTTCTTCCTCGAATGAAATCCATGATACGAAAAATCGAATAGCCTTAAAATTTTTTTCAGCAACACCTTGTAAGTGACTCCCGAGCGCGTCATTGATCGCTCCACTTTCAATCGATGATCCTCCGAGAAAAAATTCCGGATGTCCAGCAGCACCATGCAGATCAGGCTGCTCATTAGAAAGCTGTCTACCCTGCTAGAAAAATGAGACTAGATATTCCCAGAAGAATAATATCCACAGGAGAGTCGGGAGTACCAGAAACAAAAAATAAAAATCTTCCACCTTAACATCATGTTTTTGGTATCTTTCTTGTCGATCGAACGCAGCCAATCTTTTTCCGCTTCCGCCAGTTTGCTCTTGATCAGAATCTTCGTAAGACTCGCCCGCTGTGAATTTGAAATAAAGGATAAGACCAAAAAAAGCCCACTGGCAGAGCTTTAACCTCAAAGTGTTTTCATCATCCCGCGATCTTTCAAGCCTACAGTCCTAATATTCAGTAGCAGTACCGTTTTGCCACCAAGGTCAAGAAACTCTTTTTGTTCAACTTCGTCACCACCTGGGAAAGTTCGCATGTAAGTGTTTTTGTAATCCCAGTCGCTCATCAAATCGCGATCGCGCAAGAACCTGAATTTAGGGATGAAATTAATTACACCAGAGGAAGAAAATAACTAAATTATAAATATTCACTACCATCCTCAATCAACATGAATGCATACGTAGAAGCCGAAGAACAATCTAATGACTTTCCCAAAAATGAAACCCCCACTACCTTGCTCGATTTCCATCCACTTCCACCTGAATACTCGGAAGAAAGTCGTGCTGCTCATCCGCCTGCTCGATGAGATGTGGATAATCTGGCAACGCCCTCATCACATCCTGAGCTTTCTTCCAGTCCTTATTCCCTTCACTGCGATTCCACACATCCTCGATCCACTGAGTAATAGCTTCATCTGTGTCATCTGCTGCAACCTCTTCGTGTGCTCCTTCTACACGAGCCTGCTCTTCTTCACCACGAGGAGTGTTGAAACCATCTTCCCTCGCATTATTGATCGGTGCCTGGACAACCTCTATAGGCGTCATCGTGCCAGCAATCTCCTCTTCCTGTTATCATGAGAGGAAGAAAAAATATCTAAAACGAGGTCACACAGATGTAAAGTGCTGCAAAGGAGTTTCGTTGTTATATGTGAAGTTATAGAAATGCAGACCACTAACATCTAACATAATGAAGAAGAGCTAAATCTTTAAAATCAAATACATTAATTCCATTATTGCGCAAAAACTGACGCTTCGCTTGCGGCGACATGCCAGTAAAGACTCGCTCACAGAGTCGCTTCATCGCCTCACGGTGCTCCTGTCGGGCTGCCATTTTGCTGATCTTTGATAGCTTACTCCTTCCTCGTAAAAGTATCAATATCCACAAGGTCTCAAAATCAAAAGTTTTTACTTACACCAGAGGACGATAACAACAAGGACTCCGGAGATACTGGAGGATGAACACTTTTCTACCTATCCTAGAACTCTAAATTTGCGCACAAGCGTGCAGAAACGGAATACGAGGAAGGCAATAAGAACAAAAACAAAAAAATAATTTGATGTGAGAAAGGCAATAAGAACAAAAACAATAAAAAAAAAATTTGATGTGATCACGCACCGAAATGAATATGACAAAAAATATTTTGATGTGATCATGCACAAAAACGAATATCTCATAAAAAAATCTTACCTTGGCGAAGAACAAGTAACTCTACGTAACTGTTACCCGAAGTGTTGTTACATGAATAAACAAAAGCACAAGGAGATCAAATTGATACTCCCAGGAGGAATGATCGAAGGCGAAGGAGATTTCATCCACAACGAAGTAGTCTGTCGCAAGAATAAAGTGATGATAGTTCTGACATAGTAAAACCGGAGACTCTCTAGTACTGAAAACATGAAAATTCGAATCTGTCTTCAATATGACTAAAAAATATCGCTCGTTCTTCAAATCCACTGCCAATCTTTGTTTAGCTCTACGACAGCGCTCGGCTCGCCCAGCACGTCTTCCCATTTTATCTCAAACTACACCAAAGAACACAGATGCAAAAACCTTCCTTCATACCCACTCACTCTCGTTCCCTACCTGCCTATTCGTTGGAGAAAAAATTAAATGTATGAAGTTTTTCCATGATGAATGCGACCGCAAGCTCTTTTCACATTTCCCAGCCTTCAAAACAAAAATGCTTTCACCTCCATTCCGTTCATAAGAAAGGCTACATCTAGACATGAAACAAAATGAACCATCTCCGCCTCTAATCATCGTTAGAAATATTCACAGAAGCGAATTCATTTTTCACACACGATTCTCTTTCTGCAGCCACCAGCCACCAATCGCCCACCCAGAGGGAGAGGAGAGAGGGAAAAAAAAGGATTGGGGAGCAGTGGAGAATTGGAGCATATAGGCAATAGTAAAAGGTGCGACATTTTCTTTCCCTGTGAAAACCTGTCTCTTCTTTTCTCGCGAACACTTTTTTTTTTTCCCCTTTCCCATCCCTCTGGGTGGGCGATTGGTGGCTGGTGGCTGCAAGAAAAACTTGAAGCATTTAGAATATATTAACTAGTAGCGCTCGAGGCACGGCAGTTTGATTATCAATTATTTTTTGACTTGGTTCCCAAATATATTATTATCTTCAATCACCATCAAGTGGAGAAACAATGTTTAAGCACTGGGTTCAGGAAGAGGATCTACTATCACCAACAATGAGAAAATCGCATGGGTTCAGTAGTAATATGGAATTTATCATAGTTTCACCTGCACACGAAAAAATATTCGTAGGGTTCAATATGTCCAACGTTTTAGTATGATGGTGCTGCAACCGAGAGATGAGTAAATTATCCAGAGCATGTAAATCAAAAAGAGATACAAGAGTACTCCAAGATAAAGAAAATTACAATTTCGGGAGTAGCGCAATTATTAAATTACATTGAGAGCTCTTATTTGCCAAGAAAAGTATTAGTCGAATGATGATCTCGGGCAAGGCCAGCAGATGTAAGAGCTTTTGCATGTTTCATCCAAATAGAGAGAAAAACAGTATGTACATTCTGGAATCGCGGTGGCAGCGGATCGGTGCAGTAATACTTAGAAGAGAAGATAGAGCAACCTATATTTTCTCTTATTCTTATGAGAAAGTATAGGCTTTCCTAGCAGCGAGCTCTCATAATTGCTTTTACAGTGGATGAGGATTTCTCGATCCTCTGCTTGCAGGTTCTCCGACAAAATGTCTTCAGTGGTATCGTAGCCGTCCAAACCATAGTAGACCCCTATTGGCTGCGTCGCACTATACACCACTGGAGCAGGATCAACAAAAACTTCACGCTCACACTCTTGATGTAAATTAGAGCGAAGAGGGAAGGACTGCACATTTGAGTTCTTAAATATTAAGGGGCTGCATCTCTAATACTAAGGACTTAAGGAAGCCATAACTTTCGGGAAGGCCGGTCTCAGCATAGTTATTAGCTGTTGGCAGGTAGCGTCACAACCTCTCGTCTACATGGTCCTTGATAATATTGGAACGATGTGAACGGAGTAGTTGTGACCAAGATAATAGAGCCTTAACTTGCTTGTTTGAAACGTTAGCCAGCGTCTGAGGAGATTGATGATGATGCGATCAGAATGCGATGCATCAATTTAGTATTTGTAGACAGCAGCCAAGGAAGAGAAAAAACTGAAACTATCTTAGTTTATACTTCCAAAAGCCTTCATCTCCACAAATTAGAGGAAGTAATAGGCTCATCCCGTTTGTGTGTTCTCTTGTGAGATTCCATATTTGGAGACAAAAACGGGATAAAGTAAAGCCTTAAGAACATGGCTCGTAGTCCTCTGGCGCTTAATTCATCCAGGATGAATGCTTTCGTCTCTGGAAATAATTGGCAAAGCCGTGAGAGCGGCAGGGATGAAAGAGGTGGTGGGAAGGGGTGGAAGAGTTTGAGCCGAAGCTCATATCCTAGAAAATATATTTTCCCATAAAAAGGATCCCACTGGCTGTGGGATTTCGTAGTAGTCTTGGTCCAACAAAAGATGAAAAATGAATGTAGTTACTTTGTCTGATATTGTTTCCTTCGCAATTTTGAAATCTTGCAAAGGAAAATCTTGATCAAAGTAACCACTAAAACTCCATAAAAAAGTTTTAACGTGTTCAACGTCCACGATTTTCCAGTACCTGGATGGATAATCAACATGGATCATGATGCTGCATCCTCTTACAGTACAACCGAATGAAGGATAAATAAGAAAAGCGGTTGTCACTGAATGAAGAATAAACATGAAAAGGAAGTTGCATCAGGAGCAAAGAAAAAAACTGAATGAAGAATAAATAAGAAAAGGTAGTACCACTAGGGCCATAGAAAACTAATGTGTTTCCTCTGACTCTCCCGGTTACGGCCCAAACAGCAATTACAGCGGACACCGACCAAGGCTGTCCTTCAAGTTTTGCAAAATCTGCCGGTAGGGAGACCTTGCAGATTAGAGGAAGCACATGAAGAATATTCATCTTGTCGCGTCCCCTATACTTATTCTATTGTTGAAGTAGCCATAACTTGCTAAAATTTTGGTAAGCAGGTAGAAAGCGACCGGCACACACGCACTCTGATTTTTTCCAGTGCGTTCGTAGGTGTTTGATCAGGGACATCCTTTGGTGATTTCGCATCGCGATACATGCACGGGCCTGGTTGAAGATATAAAGCATAAGGCTGCAGCTGTAGCCCCAGCTTGAGCGGGGATGATGTAAGCTTGTCCACGTAGACGAAAATCATGCACCAATTGAAAAAGGTATAAAAAGATATACCCTCTTAAAAACAGCGATCGGACAATGCGGGCGTCCGTTTAACCAGAGGTCTAATCGTGGATCAGTTGTGGTTCGCTTCTGCAAGTCAATGATTGACTCGAAAAAATGAAAGCGGTGATGGGATAACGATCTCAGGACCAGCGAGTAATTGAAGAGACGAAGAGGAGAGAAGGCAGATATGATAAGCTTAAACTTTATAATGTTCCACCAGGTCACGGAACTCGAGGAAGTCCATTCTTTCCTTCACGCAAATTAGAAGGCAAGATCATATTCTCCAGCTTTGAATATTAGCACATTTCTGATAGGATTGTGCTACACATAACAACTGGAGAATAAGAGCTACGAAAACCTTAAAAAGGAGTCAGCGGATCCATCGGCGAGGGTATAGGGATCTTGTGGCACTATCCCTTCACCAAAATGCATCACCTCCGGCCCTTGCATTTCAAAGTGCGCTTTTTTTGATGATGGGTACATCAAATAATGCATCCCAGTCTGGAAAGCACAGGCGCGCAGATTAGAGAAGGCACAGAAAAAAAATAAATAGATTTTAATTATTTTCATATGAATAAAGGCGTAGCCTTAATGTAGTGGACGTACACGATGTACTGGTCGCGCATGTGTGCAGCGGCCGCTTGCCATCCGAATCTCCAGATTAGAGGAAAGTTACATCGAAAAAGCAATTTATTTAGAGCGAGAACTTATATGATGTCCACCCGTAACTTTTTCGAATTGCCAGCCGTCACGATAGCGTGGCATATATGAAAGCGATCGAAGTGATCCATTTTTTTTTTTGTTTGATGTCACAAAAAAAAATGGATCAGAGAGGTGGAATACTTAAAGACGTATATGCCCACTCTTTGCTTTCTCCTTGCGTACGCAAGCGATTCGTAGATCCGTGCCTTGTACCGAATGCGAGGTGATGATCATCTCCATGAAGCTCTCGCAAGTGACATTCGCGGGCTTCACCGCTGCTCTGTGCTTGATGAGGAACTTGTTGGAGGGACAGGAGAACGTGATCATGTAACTCGAGTAGTAGTGTCCACTCATTTTCGGTGGACGAGTTTTAGAAGCGTGAAAGCTACAACAAGATCACTTAATACCAAGAAGATTACTTCTAGAATAAGGAAAAAGCGACTTTCGTGTTGTGGCTGTAGTCTTAACAGATGGGCAAGCGTCTTTCTTCCATACGCCCCAGGGGTAAGCCAAACTGGGAATTTTTTCGCCGCCATCATCTTCAGCAGCAGTTTCTTCTTGTGTAGCGGTAGGTGTTGTAGCCTTGGAAGAAGATGCAGACGAAGAGGACTTTTGTGTCGAAGATTGAGTGGTTCCGGAGGCAGGTGGTAATTCTCCAAAGAAGTCGACAAGTTGGAAAAGATCTTGTTGGGAGGATGATGAGGCTTCATCTATGTTGATGTTGTAACGCTTAGCTTTCAGGCGTTTTTTCTGACTCGGCTTGGGCTTCTTCTTTGTGTCATTACTACTATCACTACTTTGATCATCGTCTGCCTCAGTCCCTTCACCGGAAGAAATAAACTCGACGATTTTTTTACTAGCCATTCTGGTCTTCTTCGGCGGTCCTCGTGGTTTAGAAGTTGGGCCCCTTTTCATGGGGACCGCTTTCATGATTTTCATTGGGGAAGATGGCATTATCGAGAATGTTGCTCAAGAGCAGCTGTTTGGAAATCTCTAGGCAGTACTATCTCAGAAGCAAAACAAGCTCATGAAGAATAAAAATGATTGAGGGAACGATAATAATAATATAGCTACATGTATATCACTTGCTTTTCTGGCTGCTTCTTAAATTAATTATCAAAAAAATCAGCAGAATATTTCTTGATTATCAAAAATACCAGGAGAATACTTTTTAATTTATCTCTTGCCTTGCTGGCTGCTTCGTAAATCAATTATCAAAAATATCAGCAGAATACTTCTTGATTATGAAAAATAATAGGAGAATGCTTTTTAATTTATCACTTGCCTTGCTGGCTGCTTCTTAAGTCAATTATCAAAAATATCAGCGGAATACTTCTCGATTATGAAAAATAGCAGGAGAATACTTTTTAATTTATGACTTGCCTTGCTGGCTGTTTCTTAAGTCAATTATCAAAAATATCAGCAGAATAATTCTTGATTACCAAAAATACCAGGAGAATAAAAATAAAGGAAGGAATCAATCTGGGGGTGTGAGGTCCTGTGGAACTACATGCACATAGCAGAAGTTTTTGTTTCTGTTGAATGCTCGATAGCATAAGTTCATGCGAAATTTCTAGAATAGCTCAAACAGAATACTCTCTAACAGAATCTCAAACAGATGTTTTTTTTTTTCCTGCTGAATGATCGTAATTTCAAGCGAAGGATCCACAATACTCTCGAACAGAGTCAGAATCTGAAACAGATTTTCTAACAGAATCTCAAACAGATGTTTTTTTTTTTCCTGCTGAATGATCGTAATTTCAAGCGAAGGATCCACAATACTCTCGAACAGAGTCAGAATCTGAAACAGATTTTCTAACAGAATCTCAAACAGATGTTTTTTTTTTTCCTGCTGAATGATCGTAATTTCAAGCGAAGGATCCACAATATTCTCGAACAGAGTCAGAATCTGAAACAGATTTTCAAGCAGGATCATTTCAGAAACGATCTTGGCGCCACAAAAAGGACCTTGGCTACACAAAATTCGTATCAAAAAAAAAAACAGAAATTCTTTGGACAGACGTTCATCGTAGCAGAACACGTTATTGAACTATCTCTCGTGTATACATGAGTCTCGTCTGACTTTTTATTATGTCACGCATCATTTGAGAAAGAAACCGTAAAAATTCGGACAGCCTCAAAAAGTGATGAGTTGATTTGCGGTATCCATAGTTTAATATTATTTCTTTCACCTTCATCAATGAGTGATCAATTTGGCTCAAATGTGGGTTCAAGTGGAAGATCTTTCACCATCAACATAAGGAGCTAAAAATCAAATCACGCGGGTTCAAGAGTGTGCATCTTTGATAGCATGGGGTTCAGATAAATCCTCACCGTCAACATGTCCAGCACAATAATTCGCCTTTCCTGCCTCCATGTGCATAAGAAAGTAGTATTGGTTTGCGACTAGTAAGATCGGAGTCTAGAAGAGCATCAAGGTTACCAAGAGCAAACATTTACAAGAAAGATCTCCAATATCAATATTTACATCGATGAAACAGAAGAGCAAATAATTATTACAAGTGATTTTATATTTCCGCCTATCTTCTGGTCTCCACGTTGTTTGAGATTCGCCATCGTTTCCACTTTGCTCCAGGGTTCGCCATTTCTATCCACCTCCAATACCCAAAACTTTAGAGCGTGAATGTGGTATGTTAAAAATTAACAAAGGCTACGTATACAGATGAAACAGCAATTTTCAGGAGAAACAGAATTAACAGAAGCTACGTCTACACAGGAGAAACAGAAGATCACTCTTGATACACGCATAATTTTATCGCTTTGCTTGCTGTTTTCCCATCTCCTTGCCTGCAGCTTTCTTCTTCTTCGCGACAGCCGAAATTAGAGAATAAGGAAAACGAAGGCGTCAGAGAGATATCTTGACTCTTAGTTTAATGATAGGAGTTCTTCTAATAACAATTTCTAAAGCCTGATCCGTAAGAAAGAAGGTCGACTTGAATCCTCACTCGCCTCGAAAAGATCCTCATCTTCTCCTTTCTTAGCAGTGAGAGGCTCGGTTTCTGCTGTGCGCTTCTTTGTCGGAGATTTTACTTCCTTCGCAACGGTACTGGTAGAGGAGGAAGAGCCAACATTTCCAATTTTGCCATCACTTCCATTATTTCCAGCAAGAGGTTGCATAGCAGAACTACTGGAAGATCCACCAGCACCAAGCTGTCCTGCTAAACCAAGCGCGCCAGCAGCTGTCATCGCCTGGCCACCATTGGTTGTGCCTGGAGTGAAGAGTAGAAGAAGAAGTAAAGATGTTGCGATGACGAAGTAGTAAAAATTTTTTATTCTCTGACTTTTCTCATCAAGATACTTTTCTTGTAGTAGTTCTATTTGTTCTTGGTGCTTCAGCTTCATGGCTTCCTGGTGCTTCTCCTTCAGGCATATTGTTTGCTGCTGTACTTCATAGCGAGCATTTGCAGCAAGAAGCTCCTTCTCCAGATCTCGAACTTGCTGGGCTAGTAGCTGATTAGATTTCTGGCATCGTGTATTTTCAGCTTTCAGCACGTGGGCAAGATGTTGTTCTCCAGCTGGAGTCAAATAAGTCAGCTCAAGTTTCTCCGTTTGAAGTCGACGAGTCGTTTCTTCGTCGCCTTTCTTCTCTGCCCAATATCTTTTCCTCCAGTAACTTGCCGGATAGTTTTCATTCGGTTCGTCAAGCGTCATCCTGATGCGCTGCAGGTGCTACCACTACAGTACTAGAAGATGATGTTTACTATTGCTACTCGTGAGTTCACGCTTAGGTATAAATTCGTACACAAATCACAAATATGCGCAACGCATTAAGTGCAGCGCGAGGGGCGCGGGTGCTGACCATCTTCCGAGGGCTGCGCTGCGCTTGGTGGTCAGCCAAGGCAGAACGAAGAGGCAGGCGGGAGAGCAGCGCGAGGGGCAAGCAAGACGGCGGCGGGAGAGCAGCGCGAGGGGCAAGCAAGACGGCAAGCAAAGAGCGGGACGCAGTTGGTCCATCTTTTCGATCCAACTGCACAAGGTGGACGAAGCCTCAGCAGTTTGCTATCGGAATTCGTTCGAAAGTTTAGCGCTGGCCTGATTCCGCGCGGCTGCTGCACTAGAGGCGTGGTGGAACACACGCTGAACGTAACGCGTCGGCACACACCCGCCAGGTCCCGACGCTCTGACTTTTTACGCGTTCGACTCCATGCACCAGCGTACGATTACCGCGCAGGTATATGCGACGTGGCTCCCTTGACCGTTTCCGGCGCCCGTTGTCCTATCTTGATGGACTTTATTTGCTGCGCCCGAGTAGCTGCACGCGTTCAAGGATGGGCGCGCGGTTCTGATTCGCATCGAGTTCCAGCTCGCAGACGTCGCCCGCCTCAGTGTGCGGAGTCTTCTTCGCAGTCGTCGCGTTGTCCGATACTAGCCGCGTCAGTGCGCACGTGGTAGAGAGTGCCAGACGTTTCGCTTGATGCGCGCGGCAGAGGCAGGCTCCAATTAGTGATTGGCTGAGCTGTTCGCAGGCATCCAGCAGAAAACGACAAGCCAAGCACCAACGTGACGGCGGTGGCTGGTTGAGCTGTTCGCAGGCAACCACTAGAAAGCGACAAGCCAACTACCAACGTGACGACGGTGGCTGGTTGAGCTGTTCGCTGACAAGCACTAGAAAACGACCAGGCAACCACCACCTACATCTACCAAATAACTTTCCCACCATTTCAGTGAAGGACTACAATGTTTGTGCTTCTTTTTTTCCTTCTTCGCAGTCGATTGATCTCAAGGAGGCGACTCGGCTGGCGATGCAGTTAGTTCTTAGCTTCTGCTGCGCAGGGCGTTAATCTAATATTATCTCTACTGACAACCATGGACAGACGATACTTCCTGGCTGCTTTCCTGCCGCTGGTTCACGTTCGCCAGCTTGTTGCCGCATGGTTTCGCTCTTTCGTTTGCATGCAGACTCGTGCATGGGTAGACCTCTGCGTTGGAAAAACTTACCACAGTAAGAACATTCCACTAGAGAGATCGGCGCTTTTTCTTCCATGATTTTTCTCTTACAGAAAATACTTACTACCTTCTAGTTCTAGGTCCTAACTAGTTCTATCTACGTTAGATTATATATAGCTAGATAATATAATGTAAATAGTTCATACCTAATTCACCACTTTCAGACGCTTCAGCAGCTGACTGCTGTAAGCCTCCGAGAATCGTGGAGATCGCTTTCGTTTTTACGGGCACCCCTGGAGAAAACTGACGCAAAACCCGCGGATCCAACGCCATGAAGGCTCGCCGCTCTGCTAATTTCTGGTTCCACATGCGTGTCTTGTTGTCGATCTCGACGATCTCCTCCTGGCACGTTACTCGCTCCCTTTGATCCTCCAGCAATAATTCCTCCTCTGTCTTCTCTTTTTTTGCTTTCGGTTCCTTCCATAAACCTTTTGCCATTAGCAGCTTCTGACATTCTCGTAGCACCTCCTCCTTCTGTTCCTTCTGCTCGAGACCATCCTCCAGGACAGTAGCAAACCAAACACCAGCGAACTTCGGGACTTTCTTCGTTTTTTTGTTATTACTCGTTCCGAATTCAGCCAGCTCCTCAAGATGTCCATCCTCTTCCAACTGCTTACGTAATTCATTCTCGACCTCGACAAGGCTGCGTTTACTGTTTTGCCGCTTCGACATCCTTCCCAAATATAGAGAGAAGACAAGAACTTCCGATCTCGTTGGTCCTAACATAGAATGCACCACTTCGTTTCATTTTCGCGCTTACGTAAATAATCCATCCCCTCTCTCCTTCTTTCTACCTCTCTCCCAAACTCCATTCACTTCTCCCCATCCTCTTCACTGTTTATCTAAGAGGAACTTCCTCAATTCAGACTGCAGAGGTGCAAACGCGTCACTCCGCAGTACGAACCCGCATCGATCAAAAGTCCCATTATGAGAATACTGCCGCAACTTCGCAAGCACATAGTCACGATACAGCGGACTAGTCAGTGAATAATATTCCTCCGGATCAACGTCGCCTTGCGCTCGCTTGAGGCTGCTGAAGATGCCTTGCGTGTCAAGTGGTTGGATTTTCGTACCACATTCCTGCTGAATAATGAACGGAAACACTAGATTCTCCTCCTCTAGTGTGTTCTCTCGCATATCATCTTCAAAAAAATGGCATCCGAGCGGATCCATTATCCAAAGCAGAATTATCCTCCTCTGGTATCGGCGTTCCAGTTGCTTCTTCTCTTTCAGCATTCGCGAAGTGATCACGTGGAACATAGTGCTGTCTATCTGATGATTCCCGAGCGAGTTCCCATCCTTTTCAATGTACGCACTGCCCTGCCAGTTGGCTGCGACTCGATCTTTCATGTCCTGCGATGGTCGGTTCTGGTGGAAGCTTATTGTTGGCTTGAAAAAGAAACTCGGATGGTCTGTGATGAAAAATATACCAGTGCAGCCCTCTTTTGTCGTTTTCTTACTACCTGGCCAGCTCCGATTCACACGACGCGCATTAAACTTAGGTATGCAGGCAGCTTTCGTAGCGACGTGACTACGGAGAAAAGTCTCGTCAAGATTGCAACGAATAACCAGCGGAAGCTCTCCCGTTTCCTGATAAATTTGGTGCGACTTAGCTCGTATCGATTCGAGGTACCGCATCCACCTACCCCATGTTAAAAATATCTCATCCCGTAGCTGTAAGTCGGAGCGTATACTTGAAGCCGTGACGTCTCTGGTACTTTTTAGCTCGTGCCGCTTCGTAAAACATGAGTACCACTTCCACGTAGCTTTGTGACCGGTCCCGTGTCTTACGCCGTAGTAGCTTCCTTCTCCTTCCTCGATCATCCTCCTGATAAATTCCCGCTGCACTTTTAAAGGATCCCAGGGCCGCTCTCCTGCTTGATTCACGCGAACTATCTCCCTCGCAAGATCTTCCTCGATTTGTATTCGCGCAGCTATCTGCTTGCCTCCCGTCGAGCTGACTCGCTTCCGCATCTTGTTGAACTTCGCACTCGTAGAAGACGCGCGAATTCTCTCCAGCTGTTGCTCTCGCAATTGTTTGCGCATCCTTAGAAGCTTCGCCTTCGGATCTCCTCCCTCATCTTCCTCCCACTCACCCCAATCACCCTCCTCGTCTACACCTTTCCCATCCTCCTCCAAAAGCCGTTCCTCACTAATCTCGTCCCACGATCCTCCCAACGCAAAAAAATCATCCCTAATAATCATCATCCTGCTCTTCACTTTGTTCCTATGCTTCTTGAGAGTCCCCATATCCCAATCACTCATGTCCTCCACCCTGTACAGCGGAAAGCAGTGCTCTCGCGTGATGTCATTGATAGTTTTACGTTAGCGATACGCCTATCGTCTACTTAAAGGATGAGCAGCAACCTTTTTCACATAGTATTAAATAAGTGAAAAAAGCGATAACTTTTTCCATATTGAGTTAAATAATCAAGAAAAGGCATGAGCTCATCATGAAGTTCGACGATCGTGCTTCCCATACATGTTAGGACCAACATTCATCTTTTCCAAGTCGTTCCTCAATCCATAAAATGCACGACCAAGTCCAGCACGATCAGAAAGTTTTGAAGGCACCACCAAGTTGAACAGGATCAGCAAGAATTCTCAGCCTGACGTTCTTCAAATCCAAATCAGATCCTACCAAGTCGAGCAAGATCAACAAGTATTTTCAGCACACCGTTCTTCAATTCCAACGAAGATTCCACCCGGTCGAGCAAGATCGACAAATATTTTCAGCACACCGTTCTTCAATTCCAACGAAGATTCCACCAAGTCGAGCAAGATCGACAAATATTTTCAGACAATTCCAACGAAGGACTACCAAGTTCAGCAGAGACAACTACTCGATTGAAATTCAAGGAAATCAAGATCAAAATTCATTCACTCCATTCACACAATCAGCATGATATTTCAATTTCAGCGTACACAAATAAAGCCTCAATCAACCAGATGCCGAACACACTATAATCAACTTGTGACTGATAAAAAAATCGGGAGAGGAGTCTTCCAGTGTATATTCCTGAGTCCATGGGAAACTCATTACAAGACATGATACCGTATTCCAATTGAAGGAGACAACAACTACCTCATTCTAGTTGCTCTATACTACCTCAGTCTTCAAAGGATGTCGGACCCTCACCAGATACAAATGCTCACCTCATCAGAACCAATTCATCTCATGCTTGTATCCTAACAATTCTCACAACACTTCCTCCAACCATCACAGAATTTTTTCTTTATACCAGAAACATCAGATTTTATTTTTCACGAATCTCGCATACTATTGAACCACCATGAAGCACAACCTTCAGAAAGGAGTTACCGTCTCACTCACGTGGAAAGAACAAAAGACTCACCTATTTATTACAGGAATTACAGTCGATGAATTTAGATTATTTTCAACCTCAGAGAGGAATTACGACAAGAACAGAAAATAGATGAATCTAAATCAATCAGAATCAACCTCAGAGGAAAATTGCACAACAATGGAACTAATGTTTCAATCTTAATCTTCTACGTATAATTCAAAAATTATTTTTGTTTCTCAGAGAATAACTCTATCTCATCTTTATTGACTAATTTTCCTATCTAAATAAAGATAATTCTTTTTTCTCTTCTTATCCCCAGTCTGCTCCTCCTCACTACAAACCCGTCTGCACATTGCCTTGTCTGCACTGAGATCTTCCTCTCCAGCATACCATGTGCGCGTGCACATGATCCCTACAGCCAACTTCCTTCCGAATAAGCATGCCACCATACTCCGCATTACTTGTTTCTGCCCCTTAGGAAAAATGATGAAGACAGGAAGCTCCGTTTCACAACACACATGAAGAGACTAGTCACATACTATTCATCATACGAAGCAACAAACAACAGAACCGAGCACATCCTCAAGTCCTAGTCCAGTCAAAGAAATATTATTTTCAATTACTAGTCTCTTATTCTTTGAAGGAGAATACCAGCTGACTTCTTGATATGCCGAAAAAACAAATTTCTGCTCCAAATTCTCGCACGCTTTTGCTGCTCTGTATACCAAGAAGAGCCATGTCATGGGTGAACCACACTTCATTCTCGTGCGTCTCATTGCTGCCTGGCAACGATTTTTATGCGTATCATCAAACGGATTGCGCGCAAAACCGATTAGAAAAGAAATTTTCTTCGAAAATTACTCAAGGTTCAAGGAGTAAGGAATATGAAACTAAAAATACTTTCTAAAGTAACACTCTTCTTTTTTTCTTAAGATCACCAGCATGCTGAATGCACCCACGAAATTTTTCATATTCTGCCGCTGAACTCTTCCCAGAATCGAATCCTGGTTCTGCTTCACAAATTCCGACAATATAACAAGCTCTGCCCAATGCGACCGCTGTAGAATTATTTTATTAATTCTTCGTAACAATATTCTTAGGAATTCTTTTTTTTTCTTTTACCAACTGATATCATTACTTTCCAATTCAAAGCCAAGGATAATTGATTTAATGAATACCTCTGACGGATACATCCCCAACCACATATCTTCTTCATCCGCATCGTGAGCTTTTTTGATCATCTTCTCATCGTATTTGCTTAACAACTCCATTTCCCTCAATTCCCTGAAGATGAGAGGAAACAGATTTACCATCTAAAAGGACTCATCGGTCCCAATGCGTCTATAATTATCGAACCATGCACGTAGATTCCTAGTACATAAACTAGATACTACCTCGTTCGGCTGTTGTCCATCATATCGCGAAAGTAAGGTAAAAAATCGTGTTGGTTGTGACAGTTGTCCTTCAATCCTGGATACTCCTTGATGCTTTTCAATGTTTCCTGCGCCATCTCAAGTTCCGTCATAGGACGCATACCTTCCCCTCGTACCATTTCCGCTAGCTCATCGTATTGCTGCAGCAAGTACTGAAGATGTGGACATATCTGATTGACCAACAGTCAGTGATCGACTAGGGATGAAAGCATCTCTAATACAACGTGATCAAAAAGCAACACGTAATACACAAGTACCTTCATCACAGGACACTTCACATCCGCTTCTGAATCAATTCTACGTACGCGATCAGCATATAAACGCTCCTCGTCAGTCGGTGCTACTTCCTCAACAGCTTCTTGTACGTCTTGAAACTCAACTTGAGTATCCACCTGCGACGCGCTGATCTCAACCTGCGACGCGCTGATGTCAACCTGCGACACGCTGATCTCCAACTGCGTAGAAGAAATATCTGTTTCCACTTGAGTGAACGAAGCTTCCGCTTGAGTCGAAACATCATCTACTACTACTTCTTTCGCCACAGATTTGGAAGAACTCGCTCCAGTACCCAAAGACTCCAACTTCGGTGGTACAACCACAGATGTGGAAGACTTCGCTCCAGTGTCCAAGGACTCCATCTTCGGTGGATCCTTAAGAAGTAGGCTGAGTAAAGCTTTTTTTTGTTCAGGACTCATACTCGCGAGAATGTCCTCTGGAGAACGATCTGCTGCTGTACGCTTTGACGACATTTTTCCACCTTCTCTAAAATGCAAACTTTTTTTATTGGAAACGAATTACTTCTTCTACATAGACGCCAGCTGGTAGATGTAATGGTTGCTTCTGCGAAAACCAATGAAGGACAGGACCATCAATTCCACTATAATCAACAGAATATTTATACCACTTAGCTATAATAGGACCTGGCACAAAATTTGGTATACTTGAGAGGTTACGCCCACCTTGCAGCAGTTGCGTTGTAGGTGCACTGTATACTTGACTAGTAGGAGTACTAGATGCTATGTTTATCCCAATATTGTTCTGATTCCCTTCGACAGGAAACTGCACATCAACTATCGGACCAGACAACTGAACTGGTGGCACAGGAACCTCAGTACTACCTTGCGAAACTCCTACAGGAGGCATAGGAGGAGGTGGCGGCACTTGTCCTTGATCTTCGACTACTCCTTCCTGATCCACCTCTGCTATAATATCTCTGTTCTGCTCTTCTAATATCCTATTAAACTCTCTCGTTCTTTTATCAAGCCGTTTTCCGTTCCCCATCTCGAAACACAACGTTCTACACATGCATGCGTATCATTTCCTGTTTTGGTTTGTAGGACGTCAATATACCACACCTCGATCCATGTTGCCGTGGAACAGGACATAGAACCTATGACAAGGAATTACCAATCAAAAAAACAAGCAGAAAAACAAACATCCAAGAACATACGTAACTATTTCTCTTCATTACAGTGGACCATGTTCAACAAGTATCAACAAAACAAGTCTCATCAACAAAAGCATCTCGAAACACTACGAACGCGAGGAAATATAAAATTTTGAAATTCAATCATCTACGAACTAAAAAGAACTTCTACACCATCACAATAGGAGGAATTCAGCACCATCCGTGATCTATGAGAAGTACAATACTATACTTTGAACCATTTTCATTTCATCCCAATTTTGTTTGACACTCTGTACATGACATTCCATCCATCTCCAACCTTCTTTGCATTCGCCTTCAGATACTTCCATTTTCCAAGCTTCAACAACTCCATCCATACGAAAATTTATATTCCATCGCCTGCCAAAAATTTGCCCCCCCAAGGAAACGGGAGTAAGGAATAAATTAGGAATAGAAAAAGTTAATAAGATAATATTTCAAACCTAAATAAACTTACTCGTCTCAATTTTCAAAATATTTTTTCCTTGGGGGGGCAAATTTTTGGCAGGCAGGGTAATTTTTTTGGCAGACAGATATGATTTGATAATAGTTGTTGGAGCGATTTTCTGTGCATTTGATTAATAATAAGACGTAAATGTGGGTTTGTAATATTTATAAATGTTGAAAAACATGTTGAGGATACAGGAAAAAGAAGAGTATGTAGAAGTTGTGGAAGAATAATAATGTTTGGTTGAACAGAATCTAACTGGAAGTCGAAAGATCTTCTCGTTCTTTATCAGATTTCATCTTTCTTTCAACATTGACTGGCCAAGAAATGTTCGGGTCCTCTAGCGTGGCTTTGAGCATTCGAGATAAACAGCAACCACAAGGAGGAACTGCTTCTTCTGCACTGATATGAAGCCGGCGAACACATTCTACGGAAATTTCGCGATCATCGGCTTGTCTGTTCTCCTTGAGCACGTCGCGAGATGTTAGAGGAATAAAAGGAATTAAGTAAAGGAAGATTTCTGTGTAGTAGTAGTAGTAATCATTGAAATAGTAAGTATCCTTAATTCTTCGATGAATCCATCATCACCTTCTTGGAGTCTAATCGGCTTCGTCGAGGTATACATAATAGGTGCGGGATCGCTGGAGATGTAGGTTTGGAATTCGATGGAGAAAATTTAATTTCTATCCTAGAAAAATGTAATAAAAAATATTTTATTTAGTTCCAAGAAAAGTTTATATCTTCTAAAAATATATCAAAAGAATTAATCCACGCAACAGAAAAATGTAATAAATAAGTACTCGAAGATCTCTCGGTCTGGGACTTGGTGGTTCTTAGAGTATGAGAATCAACATACCTAAGATGTTCAGAAACAAATGCTCTACATTGGTTTTTGGAGCATTTGTTCCTAGGTCAGAGGTAAGCAGAGAAGACATAATTTTAGGGAATGCAGGTCTAAGGCGACGTGCTGTTTGGATCTGCAGCCATCTCTTCTGATGTTAGAGATGTTCAAGGCGATAGAAGTTGTACAGATTTAAAAATAAAAATTTTGTAGATAAGAAGTTTATTCTACAAGGGTCGTAACAGTAACCATCGTCGCCGAGGAGAGAACGAAGACCTTTGTTGTTCAACTCGTCCAAGAGGAACGATCGAGTAGGAGGCAAGAGGAGGCCGAGACGCTGTAAGGCCTGGTTGTTGAGTGGAGGGGAGAAGTAAGGGAAGATCAAGTGCAAGATAATGAATATGTACTCTCAATGAAGAAGAAAATAACAATTATACGTAGCTCCCCAGTGGCTGTGGCGCTTCGTAGTACTCGTCTCTTTTTTAGAGGTTGATCCTACAAAGATCGGCTTTATTTTAACTTGTTGTTGGACATTGGAACAACTCGGATGTGTATAGAGTTTGAAATTTGGTTCTAGAACCATAAGCCAGTATATCTTTGATCGCCTCCATGAGCCAACTTTTGCCCGTGCCCTGGTCTCCATGTAAGACCAGGGCATTTCCTCGAATTCTTCCCAGCACGGCCCAAATGATCAAAACGATCAATAAAGTATCTTCACGGCCTTCGTAGCACTTGAAGGATTTGTGGTGTATCTTAACCGTTTTCGAAAAGTCACGAAATGCTGGCTCGAATCGTTCATCACACGAACATACTACACCATCCAGAGTATGACGTCGTGCTAATGTCTCCAGCAAAGAGCGGAAGACAAAGTTCCTCATGGCGATGCATCGTTGGGCCAACGTTTAGCGGAGAGAAAAAACTATTTTTTATGAATGAGCAAAATCGAGTTTAATTGTAGTATTGTGAAGGAATCTACAGGCAAGATACATATGAAGTAGGTTGATCTGCTTAATTTCGTAGCAAGGCAGCGGGGTCGTGGGATCTGTTGTTGACGTACTGATCGAGGCGCGAATGGAATTAGAAAAAGAAAATTTCTCTCAGGAGTGGTTGATACTGTAAAGTAAGAGAAAGATCTTCACAGGAGTGGTTGATACTTTCAACTAATGAATGTTCATAATCTTCTCTGGTATGTTGCTGGAGTTTCAGTAAGTCCGTCCATTTATATTGCTCGCACATGTCGCGGAATTCAAGAAAGTCCTGAATTGAGAAGATAAGTTTTTGAAATATTACTAAAGTAAACGAGGAAATGAATTTCATTTTTTTATTCCTATACTACCTCATACAAGGGATGAGAAAATCTAGTCAAGCAATATATACTAAGAAAACGAAAGCAACTACCATCGAGGTTTTTGCGTAGCAGTCTGTTGCCCCATCAGCCAAAGACTTTGGGTCTTGAACAGGCACGCCGGGCGCAAAATATAGTGTCACTTTCTCCTTAAACTGGCATTGATGTTTTCTCGAGGAAGCGTAGTATAAATAGTGAATGCCTGTAGGAGAAGTGATTGAGAAACGGAATAAAATCAGAATAAAATTAGAAAGAAAATTGTATTGTTGAGCATGTGAAGTACAATATATATCTAAAAATAAAAAAGTACTACCTGCATTGAGTCCAATTGGACTATAATGCGTAAAAATATTCCACGTATCGATGAGCCAAACTGCGGTTTTTTTCCAACTGAATCGGAAACTTAGAAGTAGAAGCATCGAGCTAGAAGTTTAAATTCTCAGATATCATATTTGGAAACGTTTGTACATGTGTTAGCCTTAATTTTGTCGAGTTACCGGCTGAGACGATGGCATGTAAATGTTCATGGTCTCCTCGGGATCCCGTTTCTCGACGTATCGCAACAATTTTCAACTCGACATTCTGTGGAAGGAAGAGCGAAATACAAAATGTGATCCAGTAATTTCTTCTATCTAATAGTACAAGTGATGGTAAACAAAAATGATAGTGCGTGTATTTTGTGCGCCTCCAGGAGAATGTTGAGAAATTCTTTGTTCGTCTTCTGACTGGGGAATTGTACATCGGCAAATTTTTTGTTCCTTAGAACAAAAGATAATAGTAAAAAATTTGGAAATTGAATACACAAGCCTAATGAGAACGTTATCAGAAGTTCTCTGAAGTACTACTACAGCATCAGCATCTTTATCTAGGAGAGCTATATGATGTTCATTACAACCTTATCGGAAGCTTCTCCAAGTAGAAGCATAACACAAGTTTCTTTGTGGGGCAAGACCATGTGATCAAGCTTTTAGAGGGATGGGGAGAATAAAAGTTTCTATTCCAAATGGGAAGCAAATGCAATTGCATTAGACTTCACATGTGAAATAGAAAGTCAAATCTTAATGTAGGAAGAGTATCCATGTCCACCCGAGGCAGCGGTTGGACCACTAGGGAGATCCATAACAGACCAGCATCCCCAGGGAAAAGCAATGGAATCTTCTCCCACTGGTTGAGTATCGGCTTCTCCTTCGTCTTGGTGGACTAGTACTGGTTCAGAGTTCTGGATTTTTTTTGGACGTCCTCTACCTCGTTTTTGTGGAGGTTGGTCCTGGGTATTCGATTGAAAAGTGGAGGAAGACAAATCTTGTGAAACAGAATCGGGACTCGTTGCAGGTGATTCTTGTGGAGGAAAGAGATTTTCTTCTAGTTGGTGTGGTGCAGAATCAAGAACATCGTTCGCATCTGCCAGCTGCACAGCACCACCATCGTCATCAAACAAATCGGAGTCGTCTATTTGCAACACCTTCTGAGAGATGTGAATTTTTTTCGAAGCGTCATAGGCACATTCGAGCACACAATCATCAAACATTGCGTCGTGGTTTGGAGCTTGTGTTGGTTCAACAAAATCAGGAACATCCATCACGTTTCCTTGGAGCGAAAATGAAGAAGAAGCTTCTTGTCCCAGAGCAGCTTCATGAGCAGCAACAGCGGCGTCAAAAGCTTGTTCTTGTTCAAGCTGTTTTTGTTTTTTCATCGGTTGTTTATTTGATGCAGAAGATAACTCGCTTCCACCAGGAGAATCGACGACTTGCTTTAGCTTCCTTGTTCGTTTGTTGTGGCTGTCAGCTTGAGCTTTGGGAGCAGCCTTAGCTTTGGCTCCAGCTCTGGATTTTGATTGAGCTTTCTTCATTGGTTGAGACATCCTGCACTATCAAGTCACAATATCGTTGGATATTCATACTATGTTTATCTTAAAAAAGGAAATACTAGCTTTGAGCAAGGCATGTTTCACAGTTATATCATAATGAACTGAAAGTTACATAGACAAAAGTTATACTTAGGATCAGAAATTGAGAGGAGGGGTGCACTCAATCAAAAATTTTACTTCGGGTTTCAAGTGGAGAAAGGCGTGCTGGGGTTGCACGAGCATAAGAGACACGAAAGCCAGACTAGACGGAGCCGAAGCCTCTATGAATCAAAAATAATCCTTGGATCAAGAGTCTAACAGATCTGCAGATCCATAAATAAACCGACTTGGAAGGACCGAAGTTTCATTTCTTGGATGAGGTGGAACACTCACGCATCGTGTCTGTGGATCATCGATTATTGTTCCTAGATCTCCTAGCAGGAGCAAGAGAAGAAAACAAAAATGGTGATGTCATAATATCATCATATTCTTTTTTTCAGCAGAACCAGAGATGACTGTTAGAACTTATGAACCTATCATGAATAGATAGGAATTAGAATACTACTAGTGTTTGTGTATGACAATTAACCTATATCTATATATAGGAATTACGATGTTTAGAAAGACGCGCATCAACCTGTATATTGGATAGGAATTAGGATTCTTATTCACCATGTAGAAATTTGAATATAAAGTTTGTTTGACAGAAGTGTAGTACGTTCAGAGTATTTGATCCATCTACGTTACTTGCCTCATATCAAAACGAAAGTCCACGTGTCTTGTTCGCATTCATCATTCTGTACCACATCGAAACATTCGCAATACCACAACAAAAGATATCGAAGAGCCGATCACCTGAATGTTTGGTGTTTGAATGTGGATCGAGATAGATGTAAAGATGAAAAGTTAGTCTAGAAAATTAAAATCAAAAAAAAATAAATTGGCTATAGATAGAAGAAGTAAGCTTTTTATTACATGACAATTCAAATAAATCGATCTGGTGTAGGAGAAAATAATATAATAATGAAGTACCATGTTGACTTTAACGAGCTGCAGGCCTACCTCCTTTACCCTTGAGAGAGCTTGCTGCCTTTCCCTTTCCTTTGGTTGCACCACTCGAACGAGAGGACTGAGCAACAGAAACTCCTTTCATAGTTCCTTCTCCTCTGTTGATACCACTTGGGGCGGAGCCTGATCCCATAGTACTTGCTGCGACCAAGACATTATCGTCTCCTCTGCTGATACCACTTGGGGCAGAGCCTGATCCCATAGTACTTGCTGCAACCAAGAAATTATCGTCAGCCTCAGCTCCAAGAGATTTAATCTCTGCTTCTGTACCTTAGTTTAAAAGACGAGATGTGCGGTTTGGTTTAAAAAATGAGAAGTAGAAGCATACAAAAGTAAGTTTATATTTTTTTGGATATTAAAATATTTTTACTTTCAAACACAAACTAACAAATATTACCATTGAAGATGATATGCGAGGAAATGCTGCACGAAGAGCAGGATGACAAGACAATTGACTACGTGACGATAAAATTGTTGAGAATTTATTTGCTTCTCGAGGTCTTCTGCTCTCGTCATTTGCTTGTCACATAAAAGAACTTCGCGTTCTACTTGAATTCTAAGCGTAGATAATTCGGATTCAAGAGAACTAATTCTCTCTTTGTATGTTGCGGAAGAAGCCCAGAGTCTTTTTCTCCAATAATCAGCACCGTGCTCATCGTATGAAAACGAAGACGAGGAAGCGAAAGTACCTAATCGGTACCACATAATCACAAGAAAGGAACCGGAGGCGAATACAATAATTAATAAGCAGAACGGTCGAAAGGACAACGATCAGTAGCTCAGCTGCTCAGCATCGGCGGAAGCAGAGGCCGCGAGCCTTTTCATGTCGCGACCTTTTTCCCACCGTACGCGATGCGATTCGCTGACGGATTCGTGGAAAAAGTTCCAGCATCCTCGAAGAACCAAGGACCCTCGTCGGCTCCGGTGGATGGGGTCGCCGATCCCGTTCCGTCGAGACCGTAGACCTGACACGCGCGCACAGGTCTGGGAGTTGGTTCCCGCGCACATTTCTCCTGTCCCTCTTCTAAGGTCTGACCGTCGTGGATGACAGGAGAGAAATGCGCGGGAACTAACTCGGAGACGTGAAACGCGCGCGCAGGTCTCCGAGTTGGTGGATGGGGTCGGCGATCCCGATCCGTCGAGACTGTAGACCTGAAACGCGCGCACAGGTCCCGAGTTGGTGGATGGGGTCGGCGATCCCGATCCGTCGAGACTGTAGACCTGAAACGCGCGCACAGGTCCCGAGTTGGTGGATGGGGTCGGCGATCCCGATCCACCGGAGGCGACGAGGGTCCTTGGTTCTTCTGACGGTAGACCTGAAACGCGGACACACGTTGCGGAGTTGGTTCCCGCGCATTTCTCTCCTGATCATCCACGACGCTCAGGCCTTAGAACATGGACAGGAGAAAAATGCGCGGGAACCAACTCGGAGACCTGTGCGCGCGTTTTAGGTCTACAGCCTCGACGGATCGGGATCGGCGACCCCATCCACCGGAGGCGACGAGGGTCCTTGGTTCTTCTGACGGTAGACCTGAAACGCGGACACACGTTGCGGAGTTGGTTCCCGCGCATTTCTCTCCTGATCATCCACGACGCTCAGGCCTTAGAACATGGACAGGAGAAAAATGCGCGGGAACCAACTCGGAGACCTGTGCGCGCGTTTTAGGTCTACAGCCTCGACGGATCGGGATCGGCGACCCCATCCACCGGAGGCGACGAGGGTCCTTGGTTCTTCTGACTGTAGACATTCGCTTCGATCGTTGCGCGGAGTTCGTGGAAATGTATGGGTCTGAGATTGCTTTGGTTATTCAGTTGTAGAAATTTACTAAGATGATCGCGCAGCGCCTAAGTAATGAAACTGGCAGCAGAAGTAGCCGACTGCATTGCCAGACGGTAGAGAGATCAATCGAGTGCGCAGGTGACTGTAGTAAAAGAGGCTCCAAACTGTTTGACTTTTTTATTTTTTCGAATATTCAAACGTGACCAATGTCAAGAAAATCGGACTACTTTAGAGAAAAAACAACCGTCGGAACTTTTTCCATTTCTGTAGATATGAAAATATTCAAAACGCACGAGAATCAGGAAAAAAGAATAGGAGAAAAATTCAGCGCATGGAATATTTAACTGTCTCGAGATAGGATGGGAGTCGGTTCGTTCTTCATCTTTCTACTGCCGTGTCTCCTTTTTTTGGGAAATTAATGGCGAAAGTAAACACCGACGAGAGGAATTTTTTTCGCCTCAACTCCAGGTGAATTAAAAGAAAAGTATTCTTCTAAAGTATATTTATCGGGCGACTTTGGCAGTCGGCGAAAAAAATCGATTCTCGGGGTGTTTGATTTCTCCGAAGTATACTCCAAGATGGTAGGCGTTGGAGATATTTCAATCTATTCGCTAAGGGGAATTGTTCGGATTTCTATCGGTTAATCAGATCAGCTAAATACTCCATATCTTGGACACATTTCAATCCATTCGAAACAGATAACGCGATGGATTGATTTTTTTTTCCTTCCCTATTTTTGAACCAGAAAAAGTTCCAAATTTGACGACAAAACTTACAACGTAAAATATTAGACGAATTGGAGAAGAATGGAAAGAAAGAAGCAAAAAATTTAAAAGGTAACCAAATAAAGGAGCTTTGAAATATAAGGAACGGAAACCCGTGCGGATCCGATATCTAAATGGTAGACGTAGGCAACGTGACGAGGGTGGTCGCCTTGGTGGTTGGGCATCTCTCCCCGGCATTCTCTTAAGTGACCACCCAACCACCAAAGTAAAAAGAAAGAAAGTAGATATCTTATATTTTTTAATGGTGGCTGGGTGGCTACTTAAGAGAATGCCGGGGAGACCAAAGCAGCCACCACCCCAACCACCGGAGGGTTTCGCGGTGGTTGGATCGGCTGTTTCTAGTCGTGTTAGAAGCAGCCACCACCGCGAACAAAAATACAAAATGCACACCACGACAGCAAAAAACTCAGCGCAAAAATGTAAAGAGAAAAGGAAACAAGTCCACGAAGAAAGTGGAAGCAAATTATAGCTTTGGCGAGCCCAAAAATTCTCCAAAAAAATGAAGCAAAATACCCAGGAAAGTGACAAAGCAGAACACCAAAAGGCAGGGAACTCGTTTTTTTAAAAACTTGGCGCAAATTTAAAAAAATCCACAAAAATGAGGACTCTACTCGTGTCCAGATCCTTAAACGCTTGACAGGGGGACCGTTGCCAAGCGTTTAAGGAATCAGTTCCACGCTCGAAACTCGAAGCCCTGAAAGCTCCCAAAAGGCTAGCGCCTGGACGGTTAGGAGCTTGCCCAGATTCCCTAAGACTACCAGATCGCAGCAAAAAACCCCCAAACAGCGAAGGAGCAAGGAGCAAATAGCCCTGCTCGCAACGCATCGCGCCCTTCCTCCAATTGTCCCTGGCAGGGAAGGGGCCCTACAACTAAAACACTAAGAATTACATCCCAGCGCAGCAGCATCATCAAAGTCGTCGATTTGTTTGTCCCGACAAGCGCGCTCATGTGATGCTAATCCACGAGCCGCGTAAAAGTCACCACAGTGACGACATTCCACCAGCCGTGGAATAGTTTGTCCTTCTTCGCCAGGATGCGGCATATTTTTTTACATACCTATACTTTCTATATTTACTCTCTATCTTCCTTCTTTCCACGAGCATAAACCTAATTTATGAGCCACAAACTTTAGCTATATCCTAAACCTAAGGAGTGCGTTCTTTGAGCTATTACAATCCAAATCCTGCAAAAAAATACCATGCTTAGCCATTGTTTGGACAGTATGGACCGGGACCGTTTTTACGATTGTCCCAGGAGCGAAGTGCTTCCTCAAACGATTATCCTTCGCAATTTCCAGCCTTTTCTTCGCGATTTTGTTTACAATTGCCCTGCTCTTTCTGTCAAAGTCGCATATTGCTTTGCGCCTGTTCAGTTGTTTCTGTTCATGTGCCAGCTTATCCTCGTCCTTCGTTTTTTCTTTCCCAGACTTGGGCCAACGCCATAGGCCTGCCTCGCATAGAATCTTCTTCGCCTCTTCGAGAGCCCTTTCCTTTTCTTCACGGTCTTCAGCTTGGTCATCCTCCCACTTAGTCTGGAAGAAGATCTTAGAAGCCTTGCGCTTCTTTGCTGGCTGCTCCTCTTCTATCTCCTCCCCATTCAAGTCCTCGACAGAACCCTCCAGAAATTCGACCAAATCCTCCTCAAGTCCTCCATCTTCTAGCTTGTTGCTCACCTTGCTACTCATTTCCTCTCTTAGACTCCACCCGCCTTCTGCGTTTCCTGCCTCATCATCCTACCAGACTTCCTTCCCCCTCTCTCTCTCTCCCCCTCTCCTTCGTTCCTCACTGCTCACCCAGTAAAAACTTCTGCAATTCGCTCTGAAGTGGAGCGAATTCGTCGCAGCTAAGATAGAAACCAAGTCTATCAAAGGTGGTGTCTTTTGAGCATAGCTGCAGCTTTTTTATCAAATAATCTCGAAAATCAGTGTCCAGCATCGAGTAATATTCTTTCTCCTCATCATCCACCTGGCTCTGCGCGTTCTTGATAGAAGAGATAATCCCCTGAACATCTAACGGCTGCAGTTTTGTCCCCGTTTCCGGTTGGAGCACGAAAGTGTATATGGATTCTTTTTCCTCCAGATATTCCTCGCGAGTACTGTCGTCCAACATGTGCGCACCTAAAGGATCCAATATCCATAGCAATACTAGCTCATTCCCCAGCTCTTTTTCTATTTGCTTCTTTTCTTTAACGAGGCGCCTCACTATTTCACTCATCAGATACGTGTCCACGACCTTTTTCCCCTTCCCATTCCCGTCCAACTCCAAGTGTGCAACCTCGCTCCAGATATTCGCTATCATCTGCTTACGCTCTGCGGGTGGATTCTTAGCGTCGAAAATGAACGTAGGCCGAAACTGTACCGCAGGAGTATCTGTCACAATCAACACAGCGGAGTGACCTTCTCGAGTTGTTTGCTTTGCTCCTGACCATGCTCTGTTCACACGCTTTGGGTTTTCCACCGGCACCACCGCAGACCTTGCCTCCACATGACTGCGGAGGAAAGTCTCGTCCATATTCATGCGAACCACCCAAGGCAGTCGACCACTTTCCCGCTCCTTTTGCAGCATTCTCTCCCTAATCATAGCCAAGTAATGACGCCAGCGGCCCCAAGTCAAAAATATTTCATCCCGTAGCTGCTCGTCACTCCTGACGCTCGTGCTGTGTATGTTCTTGATAATCTTCAGCCCTGTCCGTTTTTTGAAGGAGTTGAACCAGCTATAAGTAGCTTTATGGCCTACACCGTTCCGCACACCGTAGTAATTCTCCTGCCCAATGTCTACCATCCTCTCTATAAACTCCTTCTGGATCTTCCTCGGCCCCCATGGTCTTCGACCCTCTTGGTTTATCCTCCTAATGTCCTCCGCCAGCTCCTTCTCCACGTCCATCCTCGCCCGATTCTGTACACCCCCTGCAGATGATACACGTTTACGCATGGAGTGGAAAAGTCCCTTCGGGGAGGATTCTTTTATCAACTCCAGGTGTTTTCGCTTCACGCTCTTCCTAGCTTTCGCCAGCTGCGACAGCAATTCACTCCCCTCTTGTGCCTGCTCCCAGTGTTCCCCTCCCTCCACCTCGTCACTGGAAGATGCACCCGAGTCAATCTCTGTGACTTCACCCTCATCCCCTCCCATGGCAAGGTAATCCCTTTGCAGTTTCTGCAGCCGTGCCTTACATTTGTCCCTGTGGCTTTTCAATACATCTGCCGGCCAATAGTCCAGCGACTCCCTAGGATGCACCGGAAACGCATACTCCCTCCCCCAATTTCTCTCGTTAATGTTTGGCCCCAAAAACATTCTCAGAAAATCTGGTAGGATGAGGCCACGGAAACCCAGAAGCAGGCAGCTTAATGATATCGTCTCCAAGATAACGCGCCACGGCTACAAGGTCGAACGAGAGCTAGCACGAAATTAACAGCCACCAAGTAGAAATCTAGCTGAGATCCACGATTACAAGCTAAAAAAAAAACCAACTAGAGCTAGCACTAAATCATCAATCACAACCAAGTAGATATCTGCCCACGCACAATCAAAAAAAAAAAGGATCTTTGCAGCGCAATAATTCAAATTGTACTGCAGAACTCGATTTTTCCAGCACCAACACAAGGCTAAATGCTCGCTTGGCAACGCAATAATTCAGATTGTAATGCAGAACTCAATTTTTTCCAGCAATAGAATCCAATACGAAAAAAGCAAGAGGAGGAAAGGGATCACCTTGACGACCTGTAGCTGCATCATGCTGGTATGTTTATGAGGTGAATACTTCCAAGGAACACAACCTACAAAAGCTCACGCCATGTCTCCTCCATTTTTTTTTTCTTCATCTATTACAGAGCAGTTTTTCTTGCCTACTCAACAGAGAGTTTCCATGCCCTCACATATCTCAACGCCTGTTATGTGCTGTCGCTTCTCACACAGGTATAAAGTAATACCATCATTGTTTTCTCGTAAGCATAATCCATCTTCCCAAGATCTCACCAGAGTGAAAAGTTGAACTCTTAACAGATCTATGGATTCTCAGAACTCAAGTTTTTACAGTCGAAACCTGTTCATATATTGAAAAAATTTACATCTTCATTGCTAGTATGTAGTGCATCTTGATGTTCGTGGTGTGTGGGCCGAAACGCTTGACGAATATGAGCTAGTATGCGTATGTCAACTACGTACTACTTTCACTTATCATGAACATATTTATGAATATTATATATTCCAATATCTTGACTCCAGAAATACGCAACACAACTCCTACCATTTTGACCGATCCGTCAGACAAAGACGAAGCAAGGGGTTCAAATATTAACTCCTTCATCACCTGCACAATGCTAGGACAAGCCTCCATCTATCGTAGACAGCAGGGCTCATCAAAACAATTCACCTACACACCAATCTCCAATAGATAAAGCTACTTCTTTCATGTGGGTTCTAATTCGTGCTAGTACACATCTCCATCTATCGTAGACAGCGGGGCTCATCAAAACAATTCACCTACACACCAATCTCCAATAGATAAAGCATCTTCATGTGGGTTCTGATTCGAGCTTTTCCATTTTCACCTTCGCTTGCTTCCATCCTTGCCTACCTTCTAGAAGCCTAAGTCCTCGAACGCCGTGAGGACCAGAAGGCGGTCGATGGTGAAAATCTGCTTTAGCTGCATTAGAAGATATCTTTTTACTCGCTTACTTTTTCTTCCTCGAATGAAATCCATGATACGAAAAATCGAATAGCCTTAAAATTTTTTTCAGCAACACCTTGTAAGTGACTCCCGAGCGCGTCATTGATCGCTCCACTTTCAATCGATGATCCTCCGAGAAAAAATTCCGGATGTCCAGCAGCACCATGCAGATCAGGCTGCTCATTAGAAAGCTGTCTACCCTGCTAGAAAAATGAGACTAGATATTCCCAGAAGAATAATATCCACAGGAGAGTCGGGAGTACCAGAAACAAAAAATAAAAATCTTCCACCTTAACATCATGTTTTTGGTATCTTTCTTGTCGATCGAACGCAGCCAATCTTTTTCCGCTTCCGCCAGTTTGCTCTTGATCAGAATCTTCGTAAGACTCGCCCGCTGTGAATTTGAAATAAAGGATAAGACCAAAAAAAGCCCACTGGCAGAGCTTTTACCTCAAAGTGTTTTCATCATCCCGCGATCTTTCAAGCCTACAGTCCTAATATTCAGTAGCAGTACCGTTTTGCCACCAAGGTCAAGAAACTCTTTTTGTTCAACTTCGTCACCACCTGGGAAAGTTCGCATGTAAATGTTTTTGTAATCCCAGTCGCTCATCAAATCGCGATCGCGCAAGAGCCTGAATTTAGGGATGAAATTAATTACACCAGAGGATGAAATTAACTAAATTATAAATATTCACTACCATCCTCAATCAACATGAATGCATACGTAGAAGCCGAAGAACAATCTAATGACTTTCCCAAAAATGAAACCCCCACTACCTTGCTCGATTTCCATCCACTTCCACCTGAATACTCGGAAGAAAGTCGTGCTGCTCATCCGCCTGCTCGATGAGATGTGGATAATCTGGCAACGCCCTCATCACATCCTGAGCTTTCTTCCAGTCCTTATTCCCTTCACTGCGATTCCACACATCCTCGATCCACTGAGTAATAGCTTCATCTGTGTCATCTGCTGCAACCTCTTCGTGTGCTCCTTCTACACGAGCCTGCTCTTCTTCACCACGAGGAGTGTTGAAACCATCTTCCCTCGCATTATTGATCGGTGCCTGGACAACCTCTATAGGCGTCATCGTGCCAGCAATCTCCTCTTCCTGTTATCATGAGAGGAAGAAAAAATATCTAAAACGAGGTCACACAGATGTAAAGTGCTGCAAAGGAGTTTCGTTGTTATATGTGAAGTTATAGAAATGCAGACCACTAACATCTAACATAATGAAGAAGAGCTAAATCTTTAAAATCAAATACATTAATTCCATTATTGCGCAAAAACTGACGCTTCGCTTGCGGCGACATGCCAGTAAAGACTCGCTCACAGAGTCGCTTCATCGCCTCACGGTGCTCCTGTCGGGCTGCCATTTTGCTGATCTTTGATAGCTTACTCCTTCCTCGTAAAAGTATCAATATCCACAAGGTCTCAAAATCAAACGTTTTTACTTACACCAGAGGACGATAACAACAAGGACTCCGGAGATACTGGAGGATGAACACTTTTCTACCTATCCTAGAACTCTAAATTTGCGCACAAGCGTGCAGAAACGGAATACGAGGAAGGCAATAAGAACAAAAACAAAAAAATAATTTGATGTGAGAAAGGCAATAAGAACAAAAACAATAAAAAAAAAATTTGATGTGATCACGCACCGAAATGAATATGACAAAAAATATTTTGATGTGATCATGCACAAAAACGAATATCTCATAAAAAAATCTTACCTTGGCGAAGAACAAGTAACTCTACGTAACTGTTACCCGAAGTGTTGTTACATGAATAAACAAAAGCACAAGGAGATCAAATTGATACTCCCAGGAGGAATGATCGAAGGCGAAGGAGATTTCATCCACAACGAAGTAGTCTGTCGCAAGAATAAAGTGATGATAGTTCTGACATAGTAAATCCGGAGACTCTCTAGTACTGAAAACATGAAAATTCGAATCTGTCTTCAATATGACTAAAAAATATCGCTCGTTCTTCAAATCCACTGCCAATCTTTGTTTAGCTCTACGACAGCGCTCGGCTCGCCCAGCACGTCTTCCCATTTTATCTCAAACTACACCAAAGAACACAGATGCAAAAACCTTCCTTCATACCCACTCACTCTCGTTCCCTACCTGCCTATTCGTTGGAGAAAAAATTAAATGTATGAAGTTTTTCCATGATGAATGCGACCGCAAGCTCTTTTCACATTTCCCAGCCTTCAAAACAAAAATGCTTTCACCTCCATTCCGTTCATAAGAAAGGCTACATCTAGACATGAAACAAAATGAACCATCTCCGCCTCTAATCATCGTTAGAAATATTCACAGAAGCGAATTCATTTTTCACACACGATTCTCTTTCTGCAGCCACCAGCCACCAATCGCCCACCCAGAGGGAGAGGAGAGAGGGAAAAAAAAGGATTGGGGAGCAGTGGAGAATTGGAGCATATAGGCATTAGTAAAAGGTGCGACATTTTCTTTCCCTGTGAAAACCTGTCTCTTCTTTTCTCGCGAACACTTTTTTTTTTTCCCCTTTCCCATCCCTCTGGGTGGGCGATTGGTGGCTGGTGGCTGCAAGAAAAACTTGAAGCATTTAGAATATATTAACTAGTAGCGCTCGAGGCACGGCAGTTTGATTATCAATTATTTTTTGACTTGGTTCCCAAATATATTATTATCTTCAATCACCATCAAGTGGAGAAACAATGTTTAAGCACTGGGTTCAGGAAGAGGATCTACTATCACCAACAATGAGAAAATCGCATGGGTTCAGTAGTAATATGGAATTTATCATAGTTTCACCTGCACACGAAAAAATATTCGTAGGGTTCAATATGTCCAACGTTTTAGTATGATGGTGCTGCAACCGAGAGATGAGTAAATTATCCAGAGCATGTAAATCAAAAAGAGATACAAGAGTACTCCAAGATAAAGAAATTTACATTTTCGGGAGTAGCGCAATTATTAAATTACATTGAGAGCTCTTATTTGCCAAGAAAAGTATTAGTCGAGTGATGATCTCGGGCAAGGCCAGCAGATGTAAGAGCTTTTGCATGTTTCATCCAAATAGAGAGAAAAACAGTATGTACATTCTGGAATCGCGGTGGCAGCGGATCGGTGCAGTAATACTTAGAAGAGAAGATAGAGCAACCTATATTTTCTCTTATTCTTATGAGAAAGTATAGGCTTTCCTAGCAGCGAGCTCTCATAATTGCTTTTACAGTGGATGAGGATTTCTCGATCCTCTGCTTGCAGGTTCTCCGACAAAATGTCTTCAGTGGTATCGTAGCCGTCCAAACCATAGTAGACCCATATTGGCTGCGTCGCACTATACACCACTGGAGCAGGATCAACAAAAACTTCACGCTCACACTCTTGATGTAAATTAGAGCGAAGAGGGAAGGACTGCGCATTTGAGTTCTTAAATATTAAGGGGCTGCATCTCTAATACTAAGGACTTAAGGAAGCCATAATTTTCGGGAAGGCAGGTCTCAGCATAGTTATTAGCTGTTGGCAGGTAGCGTCACAACCTCTCGTCTACATGGTCCTTGATAATATTGGAACGATGTGAACGGAGTAGTTGTGACCAAGATAATAGAGCCTTAACTTGCTTGTTTGAAACGTTAGCCAGCGTCTGAGGAGATTGATGATGATGCGATCAGAATGCGATGCATCAATTTAGTATTTGTAGACAGCAGCCAAGGAAGAGAAAAAACTGAAACTATCTTAGTTTATACTTCCAAAAGCCTTCATCTCCACAAATTAGAGGAAGTAATAGGCTCATCCCGTTTGTGTGTTCTCTTGTGAGATTCCATATTTGGAGACAAAAACGGGATAAAGTAAAGCCTTAAGAACATGGCTCGTAGTCCTCTGGCGCTTAATTCATCCAGGATGAATGCTTTCGTCTCTGGAAATAATTGGCAAAGCCGTGAGAGCGGCAGGGATGAAAGAGGTGGTGGGAAGGGGTGGAAGAGTTTGAGCCGAAGCTCATATCCTAGAAAATATATTTTCCCATAAAAAGGATCCCACTGGCTGTGGGATTTCGTAGTAGTCTTGGTCCAACAAAAGATGAAAAATGAATGTAGTTACTTTGTCTGATATTGTTTCCTTCGCAATTTTGAAATCTTGCAAAGGAAAATCTTGATCAAAGTAACCACTAAAACTCCATAAAAAAGTTTTAACGTGTTCAACGTCCACGATTTTCCAGTACCTGGATGGATAATCAACATGGATCATGATGCTGCATCCTCTTACAGTACAACCGAATGAAGGATAAATAAGAAAAGCGGTTGTCACTGAATGAAGAATAAACATGAAAAGGAAGTTGCATCAGGAGCAAAGAAAAAAACTGAATGAAGAATAAATAAGAAAAGGTAGTACCACTAGGGCCATAGAAAACTAATGTGTTTCCTCTGACTCTCCCGGTTACGGCCCAAACAGCAATTACAGCGGACACCGACCAAGGCTGTCCTTCAAGTTTTGCAAA